>CM040244.1:186649119-186859236 GCA_022545495.1 Chrysanthemum lavandulifolium | reverse complement strand
AAAATCTTTTTAAAAATACGGTTGCCAGTGCTTTTGTTGCCCAAAAACAATACCTTACACATACGGACACTTGTCACAATTTCGATGAGTTGCCCAATGACAATGTTGCCCTCGGTCTATTTTCAAATTTAAAATAAAGTGGTCCATAAAGTGATATGCATCATGGCGCGTCTATTTGTGTCATTTTCCCATTAATTATTTAACATCAACTCTCATACGTAATGTGTGCAATCCTGAAGTCTCGAGTTCGAATCCAGTCATACGTATATTTAAATATCCATAAAACCTTTCATGTTGCTCGTAATTAGTTTCTGCATAATGGAACTAGCAGATGTTATTGGTTTATGCATAATTGAAATAGTATCTGTTATCTATTTATGCATATATTGATGACTAGAAAGACTGTGGAAATGGTTTTAGATGATTAGTCAACAATATTTAAATGATTACAAAAAATTGTGTATAACTTGAGGTGGTGGAACAAAGTAAAGTCAAATGGTTGTAGATGGTTTGATGATTACAAAAAGAAGGCGATTGAGGTTGATCAAGCAATTTTATTTTTTATTAACTTGTTTTTCTAGAGAAAGAATCTATGGTTTTTACAGTTTTACATCTCGCATTGATATACTCAAGTTTATAACCACAATCAGACGAACTTATTCTATTTGCAATTGATGGGCAGCCATTCATCTGTCTTCATGTATATCTATGTAATCTTAAATAAACACATATATGACAACTTAGTTTTGTCTGATGCATCCCTAAAGATGATGACAATGCACAATAACCTTCACATTTGCTTCCCAACTACATGAAAAAGGGAGGTGATTTGCACACTCTTCAAATTGATTGTCACACTCTAAATTAGAGTGTCTTGACATTTATACCCTCATATTACGTACTTTTACACATTTTCACCGTGTGAGGGTATAAATGTCAAAACATTTTAATTTAAAGTGTGTCAATCAATTAAAAGAGTGTGCAAATCACCTCCCCGTGAAAAAGTATATTACTTTCAAAATTTGTTTGGATTGCACTATAGTTTGTTATAGCTGCATCAATCTTTGTAATCCCTTTTGCGAGAATATGGTTTAGCACTAAACAACATCATTTTGTATCTAAAACTAGTTGTGTAGTTTGTGATGAAATTAATATGGAGATTTAGGCTTGACATAAAATATTTAACCTAAATTTTACTACCTAAGAAAATGTTCTCTGTTTATTCTACTCAATAATTTGGAGAACCACCATGTTTTCTTAACATGGTTCTTATGATGCCTTTTAGTCACTGCCACCAAAGATCTTTGTGGCGGGATTGGGCATTGTTGTTGTGTTGATAATGTGATTCGGAAATAAAATAAGGGAAGTTAGTGTTGAAAAAAACGACAATGAGATTGAAAAGAAGAGTTTGGTCAACGCTTAACAAATCTGGAAAGCTCGTTTGGAAAAAGATGAATATTTTTATTTCATCATAACTAAGGTGTAGAGTAATCCACTCCTCGTACTTACCTCGTTACATAACACTAAGGGTGTCCATAAACTAATAATAATTAGAACTCACCTAATAATTATTATTAATTTATGGACACCCTTAGTATTATGTAACGAGGTAAGTACGTGGAGTGGATTACTCTATACCGTAGTTATGATGAAATAAAAATCAAGGTACCCCTGAGTAACTACACTCTTAGAATTGTTGTTATGCGAACTTAATCCCACAAAAGCATATCTATAGTAGCTATAAAGAATGATAAGGTATCACACACGCCAATATTTAGACAAGTATAGAGTACAAGTCATTCAAACTACTCGAACTACGTTAATGGCTTATAATGCAATTATGTTTATCAACAGAACACATGTAAACGCTATGATAAAAACCAATACGTTTGGTGGTCAAAAGCTTACATATTAAGGTAAAATAAAATTACATCATTTTGATGAAATGCCATATAAATAAATAAAAAATGCAACTATAGAAACTACATTCAAACATCAAATAAACCTCATTCTCATAAGTTCTAAAAATCAATAAAGGTTAGTTTATCAAAGGCTCTTACAAAAAAGGTGAAAATGGTTTACCTGTCAGGCTAGGGTGGAAGAAAATAAAAGCGAATCTTCAAGTTCTACAAACTTTTCTTTGACTGCATGTTTCATAATCTAAATGGATAATTTTTTAAACACGAAAGAGTTTGCCCCTATTAACAAAGCATTTTCATCAAGAGTCAAGAGTGTCCCATTTTCAAATTTCTCTCAAGCTCGATGATTTTAGGTTTTAATGATAATTGTTTAAACCCTTAAATTTTTCTTCATTTACAATTAGCCAGTTAAGTTTTGTTAATACAAATAATGTCTAAAAACGTTATTTATATTTTTCGACATCTCTACATTTTGATAATAACAAAATGTAAAACCGTCTCACATCAAAATTAACGTAAATAAGTTTTTAGTCATAATATTTCATTTCGACGTAAATCACTCGAGGTAAGAACAAACAAATTTACAATTTGACAAATGATTAGAGGAATAAATTTTTGTTCAAAAATTTCACATTTTTAATGTGACAAAAAACATTTTTAAAAAAATACATTTTACAGATTATTTTTGAATAAAAAAGAAATGTTTTATTTGAAAAACTAAGTTTAAAAATCACAACAACTATTTTCCCCCCAAAACGGCTCCAAACATCCTCAAATAAACCTTCACCACTAAAACAAAAAGAGGAGTGTTTTGTCTGGGACGGTACCACTAAACCTGACGGTACCATTACATTTAATGATACCGTCTGGCATTTAATGGTACCGTCGCCTGTAACGGCTAGTTTTTCTTTGCCTATAAATAGTGGATCGTATTTCACTCCCAACTCATCATTTTTCACACAGAACTTTCTGACTTAAATCCACCCTTTCTAATCTTGATTCTTTGATCATTTAGTTAGTTTGTTTTTTGTTAAATAGTGATCCAATCATTCAACCAAGTGATCAACTTCATTCCGCTATTAATGAAAGAGAAGAATACATTGTATTGAGAAAATACAAAAAATTAGTTTAGTGCACTCGTAACACCTGTTACGCACTTGTTGTATATTGTTATACATCAAGTTGTTAGTCATCGTATCTTGTTAAATTGTGTGGATCATTGGAATCGTGTAGAGATTGGGTAGATCTTGTGTAGCTTGTGTTGATAGTGTATATATCGGGTAGATCATTTATAGATCGGGTTGATCGTGTGTAGATCAGGTAGATCGAGTAGATTGTTTAGCTTGTGTGATTTGTGTGAAGATCAGGCAGATCGTGAGTGAGATTGGTACTAGCTATATTAGTACTCGACATTTAACTTAGTGTAGGAAATTGTGATAAGCGACGTTATGCGGTTTTCTTCGCCTGAAGGGAGTTTGTTGACATAGTGCATTGAACTCTCGAGTTGGGTACTCGAAGAGTAGAGTAGGGCGAAGAGGAGCTTCGTTACCGAACCACTATAATTCTTTATGTCTCAGTTTGATCTTTTAAACTCTTATCTTTGATTTTGCACTTTATATTTCTTAGTAGTTATTATTAGTTTACTCTAGTATAGTTATATTGTGTTCATATTGCAACTGGTTGATTTCATGAAAAATCGGATCTAAGTTTTTCAAAAGTAAATTTTATAACGAAGTAAAAACGGTAAAACTATTAACCCCCCCCCTTCTAGTTTTTCACAATTGGTATCAAAGCCACGTCAACCAAGATATTTAAAATATATTTTACTTTAAAACTAGAATCGATCAATGGATTTTGACAAATATCAAGAAGGGCAATCTATGCAAAGACCACAATTTTTTAAAATCGATAGTTATATCTATTAGAAAACAAGATTCGAAACATATGTGAAATCAAAAGATATTGATCTTTGGCATGTCATTGCCGAGGGTGAATTTAAACCGATAGAAAGAAATTCGGAAAATAAAAAGGATGAAATAGTTCCTTACGATAAAAAAGTGATAATCTTAAAAATAAACTAGCCAAAAATTATGATGCTAAAATGATGATTTATAATGTTTTTCTGAAAAAAGGAATTTGAGAGAATTTTTATGTGTAGTACGACAAAAGAAAGTTGGAAAAACTTGTTAGTAACCCATCAAGGTAATAGTCAAGTCAAAGAGAACAATATTGATCTTCTTGTGCAACAATATGGATATTTTTCCATTCTGAAAGATGAAACTATAGATAATACTTTTGCTAGATTTAATACTACTAGTCTTAAAGCTCTTGATGAAGGTTACTCTAGAAAGAATTATGTTATGAAGTTTCTTAGAGCCCTCTACATCCTAAATGGAGAGCAAAGGTTACTGATGAGCATGTCGTTAGGTGCTCTTTTAGGATTCAAGTTTTACATTTATATTTAGTTGGACTCTACCTAATAGACACACACCTTCACGGGCAGTGTACCCGGTCAATTGTAGCTAGTGGGGTAAGTACGAGTTCGATCTCGGGAATAGTACACCTAGGTAATAATCTAATGAGTTGTATAGATTTAAAGGGGGTTTTGATAGATTTAATTATTAAACTAAATAAACTAATTACTACTACGGTGGAAATCAATACTAGAGGTAAGTGTTAGTCATATTAATCCTACTACGTTTTAGTCATTCCGTTTTATTAGTGCAATGATTTATATGTAACATACATGTGACATCAGGATGTATAGTGAATATCTCCTTGGTCCAGACAATATCCTCCATACTCCTATCTAACCTAGACTAGATCACTTAGTCCATGCATCCAGCCACTACACAAGTAATCTCTTAGGCCATTTGGTCCATGTAGCTAATCAACTTAAAGCGTGCGCTAAGCGGTGTCAACTAATCTACGTGATTTATTAAGGGACCCACTTGGTCCATGCGATACCTACTCCTCCCCACTTGGTCCATGTGAGAATAGTGGTGCTAAATTAAGTGTTCATGCAGTATACATCTACTACCCACTTGGTCCATGCAATATTAGACTTAAACGTCACAATCATATAAATGAGCGTATACAATAGAAAAACGATAAACTAAGCAATACGAAACATAGAATCTTAAATAAACGGGAATAGTCTAGCTTTTAAAAATTACCCAATTCTCTATAACCAAGGCTCTTATACCAATCCGTAACACCCTGAAAAATGGGTCACAGTGGAAAACTGTGTCACGGGTGCTACTAAATTGGTATAAAAAACATAAGGTATAGAATAACGGATTTACCTTAAGAAATTTCATATTCAAAGGTATTAAGTTTATATTATTCAAAAATAGTGCGGAAATACAGGCCCATAAAAAATAAAGTGGTCCCAAATATACATCAGAGTAATCTATGACCATGTCATGCCATTTGCCAAGCGCTTCCAAAAAGTAAATTATCGCCTCAAAACTTGAAACTACATGCTAAAAGCGTCAACACGAGGTTGGTGAGTTCATAGGTTTGTATAAAATACATCGAGTTCCAAAAGAGAGCTTTGCGACCATTGTGTCATCCACAATGTCATGAAAACAGAGTTTACCTTTCATAAAATAGTATCGTGGACCCCAAGTTTTTCTAGTGCAAATAATCGTTCACAAACAATTCAAATTTTGCAAAGGAATATCCTGCCTAACTCACAGTATCAAAAGAATATCCGCGAAGTGAATCAGTAAACATCAATTTGGACCATATCCAATGAAATCAAAAGTAGACACTACAACGTATATAGTGTCACACAAGCTTAACTATTACACATGCTAAGTCATGAAACTAACGTTAGACAAAACGGACCATAATTGTCTCTAAACACACGCAACATCTGACATTTTATACATCATAGCAAGTTGGAGCATCCCAAGTCCAGACTGACTCATGGCAAGTTGGGTGTCCAAAATCCAGATGGGGTTGGCAACCACGATAGATCTGTCTACATCACTCGCACTATCCTGAGCTAGGATTTAACAATTCATAACAACATTTGGGTTTCTAACCTTAACCTAACACGTAATAGCTCACAAAAACATTCCCATGTCCAATAAAAACACTTCATTTAAATCAATCTCTTGTGTCCACATAAAAGCATATCCAATTCAATCATATCACTTATTTCATCAAATCAAGTTATCAACCGGCGTATTCAAATCAATCAAGCATTGGTATTTAGTCAAAACGAGCATGTATTCTCCCCCGAAACGGTTATAAGATAAGTAAAAGTAGGGGCCATGAACACACCTCAATATGAAGCAACGCAAAATATCACAACTGGCATCTAGGAGCAAAACACAGTGAAATCAATAATACATGCATAACGGTACCAAGAAGCACATGCACAAAGGTATGGGATCGACACAACATAATAAGTATACGGTTAGAAATTATCTTAGTTTTCGTGGAATAATCGCATCAATATCTTGTAAAAAGCTTAGTGTCATATCTCGTAAGAAAAGTTTAGTATCAACTTTTCGTGTGGTGGTAAGAAAACATAGACTCAACATACAATTCACGCCAAGTATAATATATTTTCCAATATATTATAAAAGAATAGTCAAGAAGTATTGACAAAGACTCACGTCGAGTAAACAATGACAAGAAAGATGTCAAGAAAGTAACGACCAAGAATTATGTTAAAAGAAGTCAACTGATAAGTTTCGGTGTTTACCCAATAATCCCAAATAATTTGGAAAGCCAATTTGTGTTCATAATAACATATGTTAATATTTCAATTAATAAGGATTTACACTTGAGTAAAACCATATTTTTTGATCCTTGTCGGGTTTTATAACAATAAACAATATTTGAAAATAAAAGTCTCAGTGTAGCATGTTCGATAAATTTCGACATAACGCATCCATTTATACAACATTCTCAACTCATCGTGACTTTTATAAATAAATTTTCTCAAATAATATTTACCTACAATTTAATAGAAAACCAATAACGAGTATTCATTGACTATTAGACAGTTTTTCTTTATTGTATTAATTGCGAACCAAATATATTAAATTCATAATGAGTCTAATACATTGTATTTGTTTCCAAGTCCAATAAGTCCAATTTGTCCAATGTTCATTAAACATCCAATGTCTAATAATTATCCAAATCATCCAAATCCAATATTAAATTGTCCACTAAATATTCATATTGTCCAAGTTTTATTAAATCCAATATACATCCCATGAAATAATCTGTATCCAAATCCAAATCACAATCCCAATTATAATCCGAAACGTGCCAAATTTAAAGTACCAAGTATCAAGTATCAAATTCCTATTATTGTACGCAACGTACCAGCCACCAAAGTTAAAGTAAACGCTTACGTTAGTTCTATGCTCAATATCTGTGAATGACCGAATATATAAATCTATAAATAAGGGAGGAAGTTTTTAACAAAACCAAAACCATTTTACCTCAATGGGCTTCGGCCCACTCTTAAATCAAACACACCCTTAGTAATGGGTTGTTAGCCCATTGTTGTCACAAACAAACGCACCCTAAATTGTACATCGTTAACACAAGTGCACCCACTTGGGTGATGGCTGACTCAAGACCAAACTAAGGTAAACACCAGCTGGGTGTTGTCATTAACACCAAGACATAACCAATACCCTTTGGGTGTTGTTGTTGTGAACCTGAACCGAGAACAAACATCAACCCTCTTGGGTTTCTTGACTAACCCCGTATAAATCACACATAATCAACACAAGACATAAATGAACTCCGGTATTTAACAATCAAATTTAAATGAGCAAAAATAGTTAATATGCGAGTCAAAGATCAATCGATTAGATAAGCAAACTTAGATTCAAAAAGACGCAACTAAATCAAATAAACAAGTCCATAACAAGATAAGATTAAGACTAGTTGTATAACCACATTCCAATTCAACCCATGAGCTCACTATATAACCCGACTCGAACTCTAGTCGGTTTTAATCCCAATCCGAATCCAACAACAACAACATTAACAATTCCAACTCAATGTCAAGATTAGAAATAAACGGACAAACTCGCAACACTATTTGGGTTATACCCGACTCAAAATCTTCTCGTGTACAGTTTGACTCGTGACTACATGGTCTTAAACCCGACCCATGACCACAAACATCAAACAACACCTCAACGCACATGTCAATACAACACGAAACATATTAAATCCGTTTTAAATCTTGTTCATATCTATTAATTCTACCACAAATCTGTTATAATCGATTTATACTAAAAACATTTTTAAATCCCTTTTTTTTTATCCACGAAACCATTACAAAACACTTTATACTTGGTTTTAACAATAGATCAAACAAGAGTGATTTGGGGATCTCGGCTTACCATGAAAGAGGAAGAGAAAAGAAGGGTGATGAGGTGAGAGACAAACCCCAGACCATACCCGAGCAAAACTCCAATACCCGAACCAAAAAGCACCAACAACACCACGACCACATCACTCACATCAACCCTAAATTTAACCCAATATTGTAACCACGACCATTTATCTTCGCATCTTGACCCAACATGTGGGGTGGTGGCTGATGACTGCAGAGTAGAGGTGGTGGCTGTGACGGCCATGGCGACGGCCGGCCAGAGATGAGGAGGGAGGTGAGAGGTGTTGTGTTATTACTAGGGTTGCAAAATAAAGACAAAAATCCTAATTTGTTCTATTTATACTCTTACAAGTTTTAAAAACCAAATTACAAGTTATCAAAACTCAAAGGGCGGCGGTGTAATTATTCCACAAGGACAATCTCTGTAATTTCTCCAAAATTTTATGATTTTGAGGTTGGGGACACATTCAGGCTCGATAACCAAGGCGTTTAAAATAAATTTTCCAATCAAAACGAGTGTTCACACGACTAATTTCCCGAAACCAATACAATGATCAAATCAAACTGTTTAACAAGTTTACGATAGTGCCGGTATGCATTGTATGTAATTTTCACGTTTCACGAGATAACTTCTCGTTTTCGAATTAAATGAGTTCAAAAAAGTTCATAAATAAAAACTAAGGATAATTCCTTGCAGAGACATGTATGGAAAAGCTCGAGTTTTTACAATATAACTGCTAGTACAATTTATGCGACTGGTTATAATGGGTCTGAGTATAGCTTGTTGGACTGGGCCAACAAGCCTTTGATGGGCTGATCTTGTACTAATCCAAGTTGTTTGAATGAGATCTATGCACAAGAAGAGCAAACTGTTAGTCTTTCTGTGGGGACGGACCCCACGATTAGACTCTGGGTGAGAGTAAGTACACATTCTTGATAGGGAAAGTAGAAGTATGTGTGTGTAATTATGAGAGAGAAAGTTGTCGTACCTTGTATGGGGATTAGAGCCCCTTTTATAGGCGAGGTTTGCCGCTAGGGCCTCCTGGATTCTTGCATATAGTGGTTAGTTGCCGGAGCCGGACCCTTGGCGGACAAGGGCTCCGTGTTAATCGCGGACGCGGACATAAGAGGTCTAACGGTCGAAGGTTCAGCCCGTTATGTATCTTGCGCGCGTCTCAAGGTCTGGACCATAGCCAATTTAGTCATTGGGCTTACAATAGGCCCACGGTTTGTAATCATTAGGCCTGAGCCCAGTGTATGTATAGTGTGTATTGGGCCTAGTAGGCCTGTTATACATACTATACGTCATCAAGTCCCCTCAGTTTAGTATGTTCACTGCGTGCGGATATTGTCGCATGCAGTGGATGTCACTAGGCTTTGAGTTGACTAAGCATTTCACCGTTCCGTGCATTTTTTCCATTTCGGAATGCTTTTTTACCCTTAGGGACTGCTATACCATCCAGTCCCCCCAGTCTAGTATGTGCATTACGTGCGGATATTGTCGCATGCGGTGGATTTACTTAAACTACTTCTTGCGGATCGTTTCCCCTTCCGCACTCTTGAAGCGTTTTCTTGACGCTCCCTTTCCTTGGAAAGTGTTTTTTACAACGTGAACGGTTTACGACTTTTCATGTTCTGGTTGATTTGACTCCTTGGGCCCTTGGTCTTCTACCATCCTTATCCGCGTGTTTTTGATTTTGATCGTTGGATTAGATTGCTTTTGGACGCGTGTTCTCTTTTAGGGTTTTCTTGGTTAATCATCATTCCGTTTATATAAATACCCCTTATTTTGGCTTTAGCCCATTTTTCATTTTATCGTTTTATGTTGCAAACACCGCTTCAACTGATTTACCTTTGGTCGATTCGCTTTCCAAGTCCTCAACAGTTAGGTTCTTGATTCCTTTTCTTTTCCGTTATGGGTACTTTTTCATCCACCAAATCTAAACTATCACAAAAGGCACTTGACTGTTTCTGTATTGACTATTCAATTCCGCTCTTTGTTCATCCGGAATTTCCTGGTCCTAACCAAAGTATTTGTGAAGCGCCGAATGGGAAGATCGGTGTTTATACCCATTTTTTCGAGTTTGCTAATTTTCGCCTCCCCTTGTCTTCTTTTCTTGTTTCAATTCTTGACTACTACCATTTTCATATATCGCAGCTTTCTGTCATTGGTGCTGCTAAAGTTTCTCAATTTGAGATTCTTTGTTTTGCGCTTGGTATTGAACCCTCAGTTGGTTTTTTTAGGTATTTTTATGTTTTGTCTCAACAACATGGTTGGCTTTCTTTTAGTAAACATGTTGATAACTTTGGCGTTTGTTATACCAAATCCCTTGAATGTCTTAAGAGTTGGAATGATCACTTTTTCTAGGTTGACTCATTTGCCTGTCTATCTATTCATCCTTTCTTTGTTGGGGGCAAAATTCCTAAGGATGTCATTCCTAGGGATACTGAGTTTGATGCTGGACACGTTGCCTCCCTTGTTACTAATGCTTCTTATTTTGTTAAGTTTCTAGAGCCTTTCCTTTGTTTAGTTGGGTTGAGCCGTAATTATACTTTGGGCGATGACTTTTACCTTGTGTTCTATGATCAAGAGAAGCAGGGTGGGTATACCATGTCTATGTTTTTCCTTCTGCTAATTTATTCTTGTCTTGTCCTGATTTGCGTTTCCTTTTCGTTTGTTTTTCTGCAGCTATGGATCTGTTGTCTTTGGTTAAGAAGAAGAACCCTATGGAGTTGCTTGTTGATACTCGCCACGGGAGGAGAATGAGGTTCCTTTGCTAAACCGATCAAGGTCGTCTTGCTTTCTCTGCCCTCCCTCTTCTCGTTGAAGTTGGACGTAGCTATCTGCTCGAAATCGGAGTTTCTCGACCATGTGGTGATATCGCCCTGCGACCGTATTCGAGTTCGATGTTGGTTTTGATAGTGGTATGGCTTCCGCTTCTAAGAGGAAAAAAAGGAAAGTTGGTATTAGCCTTGTCCATCCTCCTAAGAAGGCGAGGAGTGACCTTAACGATTCTGCTAGGGCCTCTACGGGTGGTAAGTCTTCAGAGTCCATTCAGAAGTTGTTGGCTCAAAGTTCACAATCTCTTGAATATTGTTTAAGTGCTTTGCCCACTCATTCTTCTTCTTCTTCTCCTTTATTATCAACTACTCCCCTTCATGAAGCTGGAACGTCTACTGAATCTGATTTTGGTTTGCTCCATCTTGATGGTTCTCCCCCCAGGTTCGTTGTTTATGTTTTTGTCCTTTCATAATTCTTTTTTTTTTCCACCTTTTATTCACTTGTTCTTTACCTGTTTATTTGCAGTTCTCATGCGCCCGTTATGACGGATGCCGTCGTTACTACTGTCCTTCCTGTTGGGAAGAGAAAGGGTCAAGTGGATGTTCCTTCCTCTCTTCCGGACAGCCTTTCTCTTGTCAGCGGTATTCATCCAATTCTTGATGATATTTCGGATCTTGATATCTCAGCTGTGGGTATTCGTACTGTTGATGATCCAGACTCTGGTTCTTCGTCTAGTGTTCATATTCCGAAATGGAATGTTATCAGGAGTTCGCTTCTTGATGATGTTGATGAATGCCGTGTTATGGTGGATGAGTTCGCTCCTCCTACCTTCTTTTCCATTGTTCGTGATATGGGGTATGAGCGTCTCCTTGGTGAGTTTAATGTTGCTGTGGCGCGACAATTGTGCTTTAGTTCTGAAGTTCGTCAGCGTTTAGAGTATAATGCTACAGAGCGGAAATACTTATTGTCTTTGTTGGCAAGTAAGAATAAGGAGATTTCAGTTCTGAAGTCTAAAGTTGATGATGCTACTTCTTCTGTGACATCTTCCGCCGTTGCATCCTTAGCAGCTTCTGCTGCAGAACTCTTATCTTTGAAGAAACAGGATTCTGCTCTGAGGAAGAACGGAATTCTCTTCATGCTGAGGTAGCGGCACTTCGATCATTTCTTGATGTGAAGGATTCTGAGTCGTCTACTTTGAGGGCCAAAGTTATTGTTCTCAAGTCTCAGAATTTCACTCTTTCCGGACACTTGTTCGTCCGTGTCTTTTTTAGCTAGCTGTTCCGTTTGTATGTATTTCCGCTGCCTCCTGACTGTTTTATTTGCAGATACGTACCTTGGAGGAGTCATGCTCTAAGCTCTGCAGCCAAGTTCCTTCCTTTGCTGCTTTGGAGGAGGAATTTTGTAAAATTCAAGATGCTAAGATGGTTGTTCTTAAAAAGAAAGTTGATTCGACCGTTACTGATTTGTATGCCTTGGCTAGTCATCTTGATGAATTTTTTCCTCGATTCCTTAAGCTATTGTCTAGCCGGCGTTGGTTGATAGCTAACGGTATAAGCCTGGCCGTGTTTAAGTGTTTGAATTTTCCAGGGTATACTGCGGCCATGGAAGAAGTTATTGAGCGTGCTGTTGATAAGGGTATGCAGGAAGTTTTGGCGGCGGGCATTCATGGCAAGGAGAACAGAGAGCATGCTGAACTTGCTGTATATAACCCTTCTGCGGAAGAACATTATATTTTTGCTGTAAGGGCCCTTGAGAATGTAAAGTTTTCTTTACTTTCTGTGCTTAAGTCGAGTAAAGATGCTGGTATTGCGGATGTTATGGATCTTCTTCGTGTTGATGGGCCTTCCGCGAACGCTCCTATGATTGCAGAGTTACAACCGGATCTTGAGCAACTTGTCGTTCCTGTTTATGATAAGGATGATAATGTTGTTGTTGGTAGCAGCTCTTTGTCTTGTTCTTTGGAGGTTGTTCTGAAGAGAGTTGATCAGGTTAGAAAATGTCTTGGTGCTCATCGGTTATCTGTTGCCGATGTTTATAATTCCTCCGTTGACCGTTTGTCCGCTCGTAATGTTGTGGGGGTGGAAACATCTTCTACTAGTGAGTTAGCCTTTGCTTGCGCTACTTCTTTGCCGCATGTGCCTCTTCCTGTCAGCATCTCTGATATCTCCACGAGAACTCTTAATGTTGAAGATTATGATGTTAGTGGGTCAAGCACCCTTGTTGAGGTTGCGAATGATCCGCGTTCTGGAGTTAGTGAGGTCCCCATTGTTCTGTATGAGCCTGAATCGAGTGCTGTTGTTGTGATACAATCTTAATTTTTATTGTTTTTTATGGATGCCTTGTGATCCTTTGAACAATATTTGTCCTTTTCCTTCTTTGTGATGTTTCGAGAATTGCGTGATGCTTTTTGTTTGTATTTCTGCACGTTGTTCGCTAATTTTTCTTATGCTATAACTTCTTCTTTAGATAATTTCCTGATGTTTTTTGTGCATGCAATTTCGCTTTTGTGTTGCTATTTTAACGTTATACTGGATATGAACGTAGTTAACAGCCTTTACGCACGCATTCTTTTTGCTTGTGCGGTGCTATTTTTAACGTTATACGGATATGAAGGTAGTTAACGCCTTTTACGCACGCACTCTTTTGCTAGTGCGGTGCTATTTTTAATGTTATACAGATATGCACGTTTGTAATAGTCTTTGGATATTTTTTGGCTATCCTCCCAGTATTGGGCTTGCAATACCTCTTATGTACTTTTGTGATTATGCTGTTCACCAGTGGGTTATTCGTGATAACTCTATGTTATTCGGAAATAACATATTTGGGTCGTGCCCAATTCTTGTGCTTGCGCGTCTTATGCACTTTATAAAAATAAAAATATTTTAAAGAATAAAATAATGAAGGTAGATAATCTTCATTTTTTTATTAATTAATCACATTTTTAAATACGTTACAAAAATAGGTAAATTCAAATACATTTTATACTTTCCTGCTACCAGTCTTACTCTTTTACTTCTATGGCTACTGGAGCCGTGTTTCTTTTAGAACTTTGCTAATGACGGACATCGCTTTTTCTTTGCTTCTTGGAAGATTTACTTATTGCGGAAGTTTGTTTTGATGGTTGTCCGTAATGCGATCCTTCTGTTATTGTCATTGTTGTCTTTCCACTGGTTTTGCCGGTGTGGATAACGTCTTTGTGAGTATTCTTGCTCTCTTCGTGGGCTAGAATCCTCTCCTTGTATGCTACTTTTTCCTCTAGGATCTCGTGTCACTCTCTTCTGATGATGATCCCCGAGGGGCTACCAGTATTTTACTTTTCATTTTTCGGTTAGTTCCGTCTTTTTGAAAGTGTAGCCTATGAGGGTAGCTTTTATATATATATCTTGGCACCTGCAAGCTGGTCATTTTTAGCTTACATTCAGTCTGTCCAGCCTGATTGACTCGGGTTGGTAGACGTGTGTTTGTCTGGGGGCCGGGATGCAACAACAATAGGATGAATGCGTAGTTTGCATCCTTTGTTGCTTGCCGTTGTAAGGGAAGCTTCTTAATAGCTAGGGACTGCCTAATGTAGCTCCTTGCCCCTAGCGTTCCTTCTTATCCTTCCCTAAGAACCCATCCTTTTCCACACTCCATCATTCCCGCCCTTACCATTTCAGTTTCCTCGTGGCTCCTTGTCCCGGCTGTCTCCGTAGTTGACCCGTGAGCACTTGTTCGATCTTGTTTCCCAATGGCTACTGGGAGTCTAATCGACAAGAGTGCTCCGGCCGCGGGTGCCGCTGCCCTAATTGACAAGGCACTTGGAAATGCCATAGGAGTAGGTTTGAATGACGGGGCGTTATAGGGTGTTGTTGTGGTGGGTGATTAGTCGTCATTTTAGAACGACTAAGTATTATTAGTAGTCATTTAAGAACATATTTTGGTTCTCTTCATGTTCTCCTTTGTATTTTTCTTGTGAGGGTGATAAAGGTTTAGGCTATGTATGGTTTTACTGCTGTCATGTTGGCGATATGTTGCCATGAGAATGAGCTTCTTCAGACTTTTCTTGTTAGGAGTGTTTGATTCTGGAGAACGACGGTTATTGTTTTGCTTTCCTTGTGTTCTCCTTTTTTACTTCGCGTATTTATAGCAAAGATTTTACTGTTTTGCATGTGCTAGCATTTGTCTTTTTCTACCGGTTGGTAGGTTAGTGTGTGTCTAGGCTCGTAGCCTAGGTGTCTGTTCTTCTGCTCGATATGACATGATATTTCTTGGGAAGGAAAGCGTATCTGTACTTGCAGATTTTATCTTTTCTCTTGTTATCTGGATAAGGTTTACCCTTTTGCTTTCGCCCTTGATTGTTTGCTATTGAGTATTTCCCTTTCCATGACTAGATCCATTATGTCATGTCTGCCACGACTTGTTGCGTACTTCTTTTTGTGCGCTACTTCTTCCGAAGCTAACTCTTTTTAGGTTACAGGTCTTTGTTTCTTTTTATTTTCTGGGAACCGTTTCCGCATGGTTTTTCCACATGCATTCGTAGCGTGTTTCCATCTTTACTGTTGCTCTTTTCCGCATGACCTTCCGCGATTTGATTGTTTTGAAGTGGCGGTGCGCCTTTTCAGCATTTGTACTTTCTTCCTGAGTTTTTTTTTCTATTTGAGGTTTATAGGGTTGAGATCTTAATTCGCTTTGTCAGGGATATCCTGATGCATGCTCGTTTCATTGGCGCTCCTGTATTTCTTCTTCTGCTGAAGTTCCTTTTCCATTTTTTCCTTGATGCGTGTGCGGTTCCGCTTATTCTTGCTACTCATCAACTTCTATCATCGGCCCTTTCTTCCTTTCTTCCCTTTGCTTTTTCAAATGCAGACACTCTTCTGTGGTGTGTCTTGCTTTTCCGTGAAATTCGCAGAACTTCCCTTCAGTTTCCTTCTCGGCTGTCGTGGTTGGGAAAAAGTTTGTGGATCTTGCTTTACTTTGCGCCGTTATTTCCTCGAAAGGTTTTCGTGAGTTGCGGAAACCCTGTTGCCTTTCTCTTATTCTTAGCTTATTCTTAAACCCCTTTTTGAAACTTTGTCGATGCTTGAATGTTATTCGTTCCATTGGTCTTTGTACCCACTGCCTTTTTCTTTCAAGACTCCATGCGGCTACTTCTCCTCTTATGAAGGAAGTAGTTATGCCCATTACTTCATTCATCGACTTCGGAATTCTGTCGTGTAACCGCTTAATCAGCTCTGGATCAGTGATCGCATGCATGAATCCTGAGACTTTCATAATTTCTGGGGCTCCCTTTATGTTTCTTGTTTCTTCTTTGAACCTTCTTATAAAGTCTTTCGTTAGTTCTCAGTTTCTTTGCTTGATATGATGAAGTTCTATAGGATCCTTGATGCATCTCTTTTGTTGGAGGAAGTTAGTCAAGAAGGCTTCTGATAACATCAAATAGTCCTGAATATTAAGTGTCAATTTCCCCCGATAATGCTCGTTATTTATATCATTTATATGGATTTACGCTTGTTTTTCATTGTTTTCCACTTTCAGGTAAATTACGAGCATTGAAGCTAAAGAGACGCGGAAATGGAAACATATCTAAAGATTTATCATAGTATGCTATTTTGAAGAAGTTACGGCGTAACTCATCTCTCACATTACCGTAACTATTGCGTGACTCAAGATGCCAACTTATCGAAGGTTACGGCGAACTCTTCCCAAAGGTTACGACGAACTACATTAGGTCAAGAGGTTCCACGCGGCGATACTTACGCCAGAATTCATCGCATCTCTTACGACGTAACCGAGTTTATTGAAGACTACGGCGTAACGGTCATTAGGTTACCCCGTAACCAAGCAGATCTAGTGCATTTTACGAAGAAATAGAAGGTTACGGCGAACTCCAATATGGGTTACGCCGTAACCTAGACCCGCCTATAAATACCCCACGAATTCCAAAGATTTCTAATCATCCCATTCCACACACAACACTCTGAGAACGTGGGAAAAAGCTCAAAGCGGGTCTAGGGAACATACTGGAGTTGTTTCCAAGGAGAAGTCACCCATTACGATAAGCATTAGCGTTTATATTTCTTTTACTTTCAATTCATGTATTTCGCACTCTATGAATATTGAATTGATTTGCATGATTAATATGAGCTGCTAAGCACCTTTTGGTGCTAGCCTGTTATGATTCCTTAATTGTTTTGTTTGCGTTTACCTTTACTTCCGTATAATTATTTCTAAGTGTATGCATGCATAGTTTATTGGTAGCTACCCTTGGTTCGGTAGTTTTGAATGGCGGTGAGGCCAATTGCTCAGAGATATGACCAACCGACCCTAGGTGAGAGGACCGAGACGGAAGGGTTAGATATGACCAACCGACGACCCTTTCTACTTGTGCGATTTGACCAACCCATCACCTATCGCTTGGATGAACTTAAGAATTGGGGTGTAGTGTCTAAGTTCCTAACGGCCGGGCACTCACTATTTTGAATCTAGCATGTAGCGGTACTTAATGACTTGGCTTATGGGACCGGGAACAACAGACTTATGACGGTGCGCTTGATTTCTCCTATAGTGGCATCTTTGCCGATAGGTTAGGAGAATTGACCAAATGTTGTCCTCTCGAATTTGACCCCACCTGAAGTAATTGGAAGTAAGTAGACGGAGACATAACTAGCTAGGATGATTAACTAGGTTAGCACCACTTGCTCTCTATTGATTTCTCTTTGCCATTTATCGCTTTATTTTATTCTCGCATTAGTAGTTTAATTAATTAAATCCTATCGAAACTATTATTCTGTGACAATTAGACTTAGTAATAATCCAACACACATAGATCTTGGGACGACCTCGGCTTTACCATTTACTACACTACACACGACCGGTACACTACCCGTTAGTGCACTAGGGTAGACCATAGGTATGCGAGACACTATAAATATTAAGACACGGTTAGTAAAACCCGCATCAAGTTTTTGGCGCCACCGGAGTTATATTAGGATTAATATTAAGTCTTTAATTTCGCTTTTAAACTTTTCTCACGATCATATTTCAAGTTTTCATGTACCATGGAAGTTGTTAACATCGATGACCTCACTCTTGAGGAATACTTGGCATTGACAAGAGCGGAACAAGGGTCGAGTCTCATAAGACCGGCGCTGGAGCGGATGTCCGTTCAAATCAAAGACCAATTTATGAGGACCTTCGCTAACCCTTTTTCAGAAACAGGACGAAGATGCATATGAGCACGTTGAAAATGTCCTATACATCGTAAGCCTTTTCAACATTCCGGCGTGTCTCATGATGTCATATGCTAAGGGTATTCCCAATGACTCTTCTTGGAGCCGCGGAAGATGGATCGAAGATTGCCATGGGGCAATTAATACTGGGGCTACTAATGAAACACTTTATTCAAAGATATTGCCCGCCGTCAAAGATTTCTAACCAGCTTTTAGAGATCCATAATTTCAAACAAGAAGACGACAAAACGCTGTATCAAGCTTGGGACAGATACAACGATCTTCTTTACAAGTGTCCTACCAATGATCTGAACAACCAGCAGAAGGTCAATATTTTCTACAAAGGAATTAACGTAACTACAAGGCAAATGCTGGACTATCAAGGACCTATCCCGAACATGACTCCTACTCTTGCTATTGAAGCCATTCAAAAAATGGCGGATCACTCTAAAAAATGGCACGACGGAGGAAGTAAAAAGAACCAAGGCGGAAGTTTTGACGGAATTGCAGCAATCGCTAGTAAAATTGAAAATCTCAGTCGAGATATGCTGAATGTCAGAGAAACCGTTCATGCCATCCAAGTAGGTTGTGAAATTTGTGGAGGAGGACATCTTAAGAAGAATTGTCCTCATGGGGACGAAGAGAATCTTGAAGAAGCTAAGTATGGAGAAAATCGACCCTTTTACGGAGATAATCGAAATAGTAATGGTTATCGTGGAAATTACAACCGTGGAGAAAGAAAGCCCGCCTTGAAGAAACAATTAATAAGTTCCCGGAAACTTCAAATTTGAAACAAAAAATCAAGATATTTGGTTAAGGGTTTCGTGAAAACACAAATAAAAATCTTTCCAGCACGATTTAAACCCTAAAAATCTTGGAGCAATGATTGAAAACTCGGTCTTGAGATAGATGGAATTGAACTTAATGAAGCCAAGCGTAAGGAGGAATGCAATGTTTGTTTTCACCAATGATTCTCGTGGAGGTAATTAAGGGATGCAAATCCTCAATCGACAAGTTGGAGGTCACGAATACCGACAAACATGTAGAGTTACGCCAGTAACTACTTCCGGAGTTACGGTGTAACCATGTTCCGTAGGCGATCCGTGTTAGGATCAAGTTTATTCTCGCTTAAGGATATTAGTGCAAGCGGGTTAGTCATTCCGTGTTCTGTTGGTAATATTGATATCTTGGGGGTAGTAGATTTTGGGTCTTGTGTAAACATCATGGCTCTATCCTTATTCTTAAAACTGAGGATAATCCACCTTTGGGAAACAGATATCGTGATTGAATCAACAACTAAAACTAAGATTGCCCCTTTAGGAATTACAGGTGGTACGTGTGTAAAGGTCGATAAATTTACTTCAGCCCCCGAATTTGTAGTGATCGATAATGTGAAAGACAAAAAGGAGCATTTGATTCTTGGTAAACCATTCCTTGACACATTAGCACGTTACGGTGGATACTATGGAGATATAGTGGAGTTTAAATTGGATAAAACCTTGAGCCTTGAGCCGACAAAAATTTTTTCGACTAAGGAACCACCGAGGATAGAATTAGATGACTCGATATGTTTCCACCTTCATCTTTTGCCATTTGCGGGACTCGAATCCAAAGGACGATGACGATAATGAGGAAGAAATCCTGTTCTCTGCTCCCGATTCGTTGTAAAGGAAGAGTTCATTTGTTGTGTTCCTTTAGTTGAGGGACCAAAGTAATATTTACCACGTGTTCCCTTTTCCAAAAGGATGTAATGGAGGAGGAAAGTATCTCATTCGTATGATTAAAGAAGTCGCAACGGTGGTCTTTGGGAAAAGAAGAGGATATCGAGAGAAAGTGGTTACAAAAGCATAGTGCTTTTAGCGAATGGTTCTCGATATTGACTGGACCATTCATTTTTTCTAACCAGCTATCATGCACGATGAATACACCATGGCATGGCCTACATGCAACCCCTATCGTAAGATCTGCGATGGAAGAGAATACCCTGAACCTAAATGGCTCAAACGCAAGGAATGGGCATGTTTTGACGATGATAAGAGAAGCAATGTAGGATACAGGGGGATCTCATTTGAAAATTGGTTACTAGTAAAGTTTGGGTATGTTAAAATTGATGAGGAAGAAGAGGCTAGGTTTCGTTTCGAATGGGCACAAGCTAATTTTTTGCAGAAAAGATACACCATGACTCGGTATGTTTCACCACATGTTTGGGACCAGCCTTATTCAAATAAAGATAACATGGAGGTAGTCGGGGAAGTCCAAAGGCCCCCATAGAAACCCCGCGGCTCTGAGTCTAACTTAAAGACTCGTAAATAAAGAAAAGTGCTCTTTCGGGAGACAACCCGAATTATCCCTTACTTTTATTTTATTTCCTTTTACATTGGGTTGTTTTCTAACTATTTTGCGGAAATGAGCAAGTAATTGCTCTTCGCAGCTTGTTGATCTCATGCTGAGTTACGGCTTAACACATCTTGGTAATTACGCCAGAACCAACATTTTAGCGAAGCAATTCTTGGCGCATCACCAATTACGGCGTAATACCATCTCGGTGGTTCGCCAGAACTATTCGCTTTGCGACTCATTCCAGTTTTGCGATTCTGGCGTAACTCCCTAAAAGGAGTTACGACGTAACTTTCCTCCGCTTTAATTCTTTCATTTTAAAACACAGTAACCTTGTATTAGTTTTTAAATGAACTTTGTGGGTGTGTTCCATGTAAACTCTCACGAGACTTCACTCGTCCACTTGGGACACCAAGTGGTTTAAAAGGCTTGTTGCATGCGCTAAATGCAACCGTGATTCCTACGAAAGTGAGTTAGGTTTGTTTTTCGTTTTTCATTTTTTTCTTTTTAGAATTATGCTTGTCGGTATTGTGATTTCAGGGATTTAAGTTTGTTCATGATACTTATACGAAGGCATGTCTCTTGTTCGTGGGCCTTCCTTCTTTATGGAGCAAATTTCGGGAAGTTCTCGCCTAATTCTACCTTTCTATTCACCTTTATTTTAATGCCTAGTACAAAGGGACTTTGTACAATTCAAGTGGGGGCGGAGTAGAATTATCTCTTGAACTTTATTTCGCCCTCATTTTTCTAGTTTATTTTGAAAAATTATGCCATTTTAA
Organism: Chrysanthemum lavandulifolium; assembly: GCA_022545495.1. NCBI lineage: Eukaryota > Viridiplantae > Streptophyta > Magnoliopsida > Asterales > Asteraceae > Chrysanthemum > Chrysanthemum lavandulifolium. Next base: position 186,837,832 of record CM040244.1, on the reverse strand, counting down.
AATTTTGACATGTTTTTCCTTATCTAACTAGATTAGACCTTAGCCTAGCACATGCAACCATTGATATTATATGGTGAGATTAGCCTTATCCATTTCCAATATTTTACCCCAAATCCACCAAATTATGAGTGTGACGGTAGCTTGTAAACTTTAGAACTTGGCCTTTGCATCATTTCGAGACCATAGACGAGGTATGTTGAGTTAGCTCGATGTATTTGGACTTTTTAGTTTTAGAAGGCAATATTATATGATTATCACCCAAACAGCCTACCATTGTGAGCTATCGATTAGTCACCTCGACTTTTCGAACCCCATGTGAAACCCTTTTTGTTGCACTCATCTTTAGTGCAAGATACCCCTAGATACACCCTTCTGAGCCATTCCTTTCATTTTGTTAGCCCAATATATTGTTTCGATACACCTATACACCTTAGCCTACCATGTAGTCTTTATTTGTAATTGGAAGTCATCATTTGCCTAAGTTCAAGGTTCGAGTGGAAAGGTTCGAAATCACGCTTTCACGACAACATTTCAAGATCATTGAAGACCCCAATTCCCATTGTTCATCTCAAGTGGGGGATATTATGTTATGTTATTGTTATGTTGAAAAATAATAATAAAAATAATAGTTGTTATGATTATGCTATTGTAAAGTGTGATGTTATAAGCATCGTAGTATGAGCTTTATTGATTTAGTATCGAGGAGGCCGCCTCGGTCACATTTGAAGATTGGGTTGGTAGTTATGCCAGCAGTTGGAGAAAAAGGTAGTGTGCCCATCACGACGTCCTCTAATGACACATCTACCTTGCATTTTATGATCCGGTTTCTTGACTTCTAAGCTTGAACTTTGGGCGGACGGTAAGTGGTGATGACTTGGTTATAGATTTAGACTACCGCTTGTTTTTATTTTACACCAATTATATATCCCATGTCTTATCCTACCCTTTTAGTCATGAAGCTTGTCTAGGTGATGCAATGAGCAATCTTTGGTGTCTTGGCCATGGATTTGGTCATGTATCATTGATTTTGTCCACTTCGCCGTGGCATGTTAGTAATGACGAGTCACCCTTAACCTTTGTCGTGTCTACCCATATTGCCTTCGAGAATTGTTTAGCCCTTAACTCTAGTGGTGGAGATTTGTGTAACCGCCAAGCTTATGATAGAATACATGCTATGATCATGCGATTGAGTGATCACCCGAAATTGACACTTAGAATAGTTGAGAGATTTGAGTGTTTGTTCCCTTCGTGAGGTGTTCGGCTTTGTTTTATTCTAGCATAAGGGATTTGTAAACTCATATTTTCTAGGTTATGGGAAATATCTTTTAGGAATTTATCTAATAAGGTCTACTTGAGGGCAAGTAGAGTTCAAGTGGGGGATATTTGATAACATCAAGTAGTCCCGAATATTAAGTGTCAATTTCCCCGATAATGCTCGTTATTTATATCATTTATATGGATTTACGCTTGTTTTCCATTGTTTTCCACTTTCGGGTAAATTACGAGCATTGAAGCTAAAGTGACGCGAAATGGAAACATATCTAAAGATTTATCACAAGATGCTACTTTGAAGAAGTTACGTAACTCATCTCTTACATTACGCCGTAACTATTGCGTGACTCAAGATGCCAACTTATCGAAGGTTATGGCGTAACTCCTCCCAAAGGTTACGACGTAACTACATTAGGTCAAGAGGTTCCACGCCATCGATACTTACGCTATAACTCATCGCATCTCTTACGACGTAACGAGTTTATTGAAGACTACGGCAGAACCACTCATTAGGTTACTGCCGTAACCAGCAGATCTAGTGCATTTTACAAAGAAATAGAAGGTTACTACAGAACTCCTATATGGGTTACGCCAGTAACCCGAATCCGCCTATAAATACCCCACTAATTCCAAAGATTTCTAATCATCCCATTCCACACACAACATTCGAGAACGTGAGAAAAAGCTCAAGGCATGTCTAGGGAGCATACTGAGTGTTTCCAAGGAGAAGTCACTTCATTACGATAAGAATTAGCGTTTTATATTTCTTTTACTTTCAATTCATGTATTTCGTACCTTTGAATATTGAATTGATTTGCATGATTAATATGAGCGGCTAAGCACCTTTTGGTGCTAGCCTGGTTATGATTCCTTAATTGTTTTGTTTGCGTTTACCTTTACTTCCGTACAATTATTTCTAAGTGTATGCATGCATAGTTCATTGGTAGCCACCCTTGGTTTGGTAGTTTTGAATGGCGGTGAGGCCAATTGCCTAGAGATATTACCAACCCGACCCTAGGTGAGCGGAGGAGACGGAAGGGTAAGATATGACCAACTCGACTTTCTACTTGTGCGATTTGACCAACCGATCACCTATCGTTTGGATGAACTTAAGAATTGGAGGGTGTAGTGTCTAAGTTCCTAACGGCCGGGCACTTACTATTTTGAATCTAGCATGTAGCGGTACTTAATGACTTGGCTTATGGGACCAGGAACAACAGGACTTATGACGGTGCACTTGATTTCTCCTGTGGTGGCATCTTTGCTGATAGGTTAGGGCGAATTGTCCAAATGCTGTCCTCTCGAATTTGACCCCACCTGAAGTAATTGGAAGTAAGTAGACAGAGACATAACTAGCTAGGATGATTAACTAGGTCAGCACCACTTCTCTCTATTGATTTCTCTTTGCCATTTATCTACTTTATTTTATTCTGCATTAGTAGTTTAATTAATTAAATCCCTATCGAAACTATTATTCTGTGACAATTAGACTTAGTAATAATCCAACACACATAGCTCTTGGGACGACCTCGGCTTTACCATTTACTACACTACACACGACCGGGTACACTGCCCATTAATGCACTAGGGTAGACCATAGGTATTGCGAGACACTATAAATATTAAGACCTGGTCAGTAAAACCTGCATCAGCTTCCTTTAGTTTATCATAGCTATCTATTGACTCGGGTGGAAGGAAACCAGACCCTAGCAGATCCAGTTAATGTAGAGTTGAACATGTGACACCACGTTGGCATGGCCCATCGCCCACCTTGCTTGCTGCTCGAAAGATTTTGAGATGATCCTCGTGGTATCCGCTCCCATCATATGTTTCCACGTTGGTTGGCATCTGCATTTTCATAGGCATTTCAAGTAGCGGATACGTGGGTGAACGGATCTTTCTCCTTGCAAACCCGTGGTCTAGCCAGTCACGTCATTGTTGTCATTTGACTTCCGCTTTTGACTTTGGACCCTCGGCATCCGCTTAGTGAGGCCCATCACTTGAACAGCTTATTCGCTTTCCACGACCAAAATTTTTCGGTTTTGTGCCTTCCCAATCCTGATCCTACCGGTTGTGATTGGGAATCCATGTGGTTGCCCTTCTCCTTTCTTCCCAGATCGTGGCGGACTTGATGCTGTGGTCTTTGGAGTATCTGAGGAGTATTTTCCTCCTTGTCTCCAAGTCGGTGGAACACACTTTTGCATAGCCTTTTGAACACTGCTTCCTTCCGCCTTCCTTCCCTTTAGGTGACCTAGATAGGGTGCGTCTTACGCCACCATCATCGCTCCGTCCTTTTACCGCCTCGAGTGTTTCCATAAATCTCCACTGGTATTTCCGCCTATGGTGATGTTGGGCTTCACGGTAATCCTTCCGGATTTTTGCCGCCTTGGCTCTTTCTTCTCGTTACTGAACTTTCTCTGTCACAATAGGCAAGATCTGGTCGAAATATTTATCACAATAATTCCGAAGGGCTGCGTCGGACGCGGGTCCCTCAAGGTCCGTCGAGACCGTGTGATTTTCCCTTTCTACCATACTCCGCAACGTAGACATGAAAGCAAAAGTTGGTCCAAATCGAGTGCTCATGTTGAGTATTTTATGGAACGAAGTTATGTACTGGGTCCCACGGATGGCGCCAACTTGTTAGTACAATTTGTGCGACTGGTTATAATGGGTCTGAATATAGCTTGTCGGACTGGGCCAACAAGCCTTTGATGGGCTGATCTTGTACTAATCCAAGTTGTTTGAATGAGATCCCTGCATAAGAAGAGCAAACTGTTAGTCTTAACGTGGGGACGGACCCCACGATTAGACTCCGCGTGAGTAAGTACACATTCTTGAGAGGAAAGTAGAAGTATGTGTGTGTAATTGTGAGAGAAAAGTTGTCGTACCTTGTATGGGGATTAGAGCCCCTTTTATAGGCGAGGTTTGCTGCTAGGGCCTCCTGGATTCTTGCATATAGTGGTTAGTTGTCGGAGCCGGACCCTTAGCGGACAAGGGTTTCGTGCTAATCGCGGACGCGGACATAAGAGGTCTAACGGTCGAAGGTTCATCCCATTATGTATTTTGCGCGCGTCTCAAGGTCTGGACCATAGCCAATTTAGTCATTGGGCTTACTGTAGGCCCAGGGTTTGTAATCATTGGGCCCGAGCCCGATGTATGTATAGTGTGTATTGGGCCTAGTAGGCTGTTATAACCTTGTGTAATGGTTTATATAATGCTTAACCTATGTGTATGATCATAAAAACAAAATTTCTCTTTATAACGTTTGATCGTTGTGTAACGGTCATAAAACCAAATTATCTGTATAATATATGACATTGTGTAACGATCATAAAACCATTATTCTGTCCTTGACTATTGTGTAACTGTCATAAAACCAATTTATAATATTTGACCGTTGTGTAACGGTCATAAAGCCAAATTTCTCTATATAACGTCTTTCTATGACCGATTCTTTCACGCTCACATTTTTTTATCTGCTTGCTTACGCATTATCTCAATCTCATATCATTATACTTTTGTGTTTTAAGTGGTCTATCTTTCCATCTGTTGATGTTGTAGCTTCATCAACATACTAGTGAGATCATTATGTACACTTCTTATCTTGGCCAAGCTTTACATTTTTATTCCAAATGACACTGAAACATAAATCTTTCTCGGAAAGATTTTACATTCTCGGCTCGTAAAGTCTCTAAAGAAACACATGGAACATTCATTTTCCAAGTTATTTGGAAAACAATTGGCTAGTCGGGACGATCCTGTCTTGAGATTAGGTATTCACTATATTCAAATACATTTACTCATATAATAATCACTTTCTTCTTTACTTATTTATTGCCTACTTATAACTCATTTAAAAAACAAAGTACCACACAACACTCATACACACACAAATGATTGCTAGTTACACTCAATCAAGTAAGAACACCACTCCAAAACTCAATCAATCAAGAACAACACTAGCAATAGATGTTGATCCAGTTTTGGTTGGTAAGCTTGGTTTTGTGAGTTACGTTCAAGAGCAGCTACGCTTTAGTGAACGCTTAACTAGAATTTAATATATAGGTAAACAACAAAAAATTATATATGCTTCATATTGAATAAGCTTACAATGGTAGCAAACGATTCTTTGTCTTCAAGTTTATCTTAGGGATCCGAAGGTAAATTCTTTTCATCCCGGCCCTTTTCAGTATCAATAATTTCATCTTTAGAACTAGATTTGCTGCTTTTGTTCATTTTGAGAACCTCACGAGCAACTTTTGTTGCAATATCTTTCTCTATACAAAGTAGAACATTGGCTAATTTATACAGTAGACAATCTAATAAATGAGCAATTAAATTACTAGTATATACCTTTCTTTGGAGGTGCACTAGATTGTCCATTTGTTTTTTTTTTTTTTTTTGAGAAACTTCAATGACCTTGCAATAGTTAACGAACCGGCTTTTGTGATCTACATTTAGGAGCAATACTACTTAAATTTATCTTCATTTGAAAAATATAAGTAAGCAACATAAGGATTAATAAAGGGAGCTTACAATGGATGCATAAGACTTTTTAAGATCTTTTTAGCGTATGAGCGTCATCATATAATATTAATGAACTCATATTGTTTGATGAGTCCACGATAATCTTATCATGTTATGTGGTATAATTGTTCTTGATAATTTAATTGTTTTTAGTGATGTTCTTGATTGATTGAGTTTTGAAGTGGTTTTCTTAATTGATTGAGTGTAACTAGCAATCATTAACGTGTGTGTTGTAATCTTGACGATTTGGGTTTTTGAATTTCGGGTTTGGTGTTTTAGTGTTCTTCATTTTGTATTAAAATTAATTATAAATTCAATAGAAAATCAAATGAGGAAGAATATGAGGTATATTAGTCATTTGCAAGTCGTTGACCACCAAAGGGGAACAATGATGAGTACTTTAACTTACATACAATGTTCTAAAAAATAGTGATTAAAATTTTAAAATATGTCAAAATGGTATTCATTCACAAAGACCATGGAAATGGTTGAAGCGAAAGATCAAAACCAACCTAAAAAAGCGAAGAAATCATGGAAGTAGAAGATCAAGATCGAATAAGTTTGTTACCGGTTGCTTACTCATTGAAATCGTCTCTCTTTAGGAACTACAAAAGAGGCTATTAAAACAAGTACACTTTCGAAAAGATGGCAACATCTTTGGACTTATCTTCCAAATCTCATATTCAAAGATTCTTTCCATGATGATAATAATTTGATATTTGATTTCTATTCGTTTGTTGACAAAACCTTAACTCAATGTCGCCTATCAAACCTTAAAAATTCAATATCCATACAAGATATGGTACCCAATTTGAGTCACAAGTCAATAGTTGGATTCACATTCTGTTAGTTGTAACGTTCGAGATTTTCGCTTAACGTTATGGAATATAAATCTTAGTGATGTATCCGAGTTTGAGTTACATTCGATTTCTTTTCAATAATTCATGTTTTACTGGCTGTCGTTAGAAGGGTGTTTATTAAATCCAACTGGTGTCATTAGTTGGAATAAACTTAAGAGTTTGCTTATTTCTAATGGAGATTTAAGTGAAGATTTGATTCAAAATATATTATCTGGAAGTCCTCTTTGAAACTTTGAAGTTGCATGATGCAATGGTTTTAGGCGGATTGATATTACGCCCAAGAGTGTTAAGAATTTTGTGTTCATCGGATACATGTCTCCCAAGAGGATGCGGATGGATTTAATGATATTATCGAAATTAATGCTCCATATATTGCGTCGCTAGCAATCGAAGATGATCTTTGTTGGGGATATTTTGTCGCTAAATGTGTCTTCTCTAGTCGAAGCTCACTTAGATTACATGACGGTGAGGTGAGTATGATGACACACCATGTGAGAAAGCGGAAGAAGAGTTTTTAAAGGACTTATACATAGCCTTCGCCATGTTAAGGAGATTATAATTGGGACTTTATGTTCAAAGGTAAACAAATTTTGTTTTATTTCGGCCATTCGAGTTTTTGTTGCTTTAGTATTACTTTAGCGATTATTCTTGATCAAAGGCAGATGTTAGTACTCAGGTGTTTGGATGCACATTTTAAAGTGATTGTTAGGACTTGAACGACTACACAAAGATTACTAGTTGCTTAAACAAGAGATTGGTAGATAATTTACTCGTAGCTTATAAATAACTTGTAATATAATTATGTTTACCCCCAAGCTAAAACAAAGTTTTGCGATCCACGCCACATTAACTAGTTTAATAGCATAAAGGATCACCCCTTTGAGTTCACAACACGAAAGCTTACATTTTTTTTCCTTGAGAGTGTTTCTTTAACTCATGAAGGGGTGTGATTGGACATTCTACATTCGTTTAACTTTCATCTTAACTAACTTTCACAGGCATGTCAATCTTCTAATGTTGTACTCTTTGCATATCTACTTTTTTGTTTTTAGGTTTTCTCTTGTTTGGAAGCAAAAGGATTCAATTTTCCATCGAACTTGAAGGTTGTTGATGCTACTGCACATTTATACTCTTATACTGATTGGGATGAATATGATAGTGATTCAAATGAGAGTGGTTATTTGGAGGAACTATTGTTTGTTGATGGTCCTCAAAGAGAAGGTGATGAGGCGCATTGATTAATCACAGTTTGCGTTCATGTTTGGGAAGACATTTTTGGTGTATTTCAACTGCATGTAGTTTCATTACACCCATGATTTTCATTTAATAGACTCTGTAAAATGATTGCTTTAAACTTGAAAAAGCTAATTGTTGGAAAAATAATCTTGGCTAGCTCATAAGCTTATCAAATGTTGGTTCTTTGTTTTCTGTGGTTCTCTCAATCAATGGTAGCTTTTAAATCCTAATAGTTATTTCATTGCACATGAAAGGAGGTTGGTTTTAAATGATAGATCCATTCTTGAAATCGATAACCGAAATCTTATATGTGCGACTAGAATGTATATGTGCATGTATTAATTCATATATCCATATTACATAACAAGTGTTAGAGACCCTAAGCGGACAAGGTTTTCCTCTTTATGTTACCCGGGAGGCGAGCATTTTGACTTAGATGTAAGCGGCCTCACCGATTAATTTCAAGACCGTTCGACCCTTCCTTCAAATGCACACACTGGTTTGAACCTTTGACCTCTTGTGAGGAAGCCAAGGACCGTACCACTATGAAGTTGATGCATGTATGTGTAATGCTATTATCCAGCGGTTCATAAGATGTGTCATTTTATTCACCATTGATGTCTCCGAAACTGAGTGAACCCCCCAATCGAGCTCATAGTATCCAAGAGAACTATTCCCACGTCCAGTAGCTTATGGGTCCGGATAAGAGTGGTTTGGGTTCTGGAGGACTCAGATACATCATTATTTACAAACTTGGATAATAAAACGGTTTTCACTGTTAATCATTGATAATCCAATTCATGCTAAAACCCTCATTTGAATCTCTAAGCAAATGTTGGCTTCTTTCATGATTAGACAATCGTTTCATATCATTTTGTAATACAAGATTAAGCAATCAATACAACCGATAAGAAAAATGGACTTAATTGGGTTCAATAGTACTTAAATTATTTACTTCAAAAGCAAGCTTAATTGTTACAAATTCATAATCGACTAAAAGACACATCTAAATTCTATTATCCCAAGAATAAAAGAAAGACACGCCTAAAGACTTCAAAATAGTCCATAAAAGAAGTGTGCTTTGACAATCATGATTTAACAAAGACAATCGCCTAGTGTCATCAAATTAATACCTTCATGAAAAGCTTTTTGGCTCTATGATTGTTAGCACATGTGACTTAGCCATGACGAGTTTCACAAATTCCAACTCAAGATCCAAGTTACTAAAATTTACCATCTCCAATTTCTCAAGATAATCAAAGTTGAAAGCGAGTAATCTTGGGAATCTAGATAGTTCATCGAGATTTGTAGACCATCCGACTTCTCAAACTAACCACAAGACATGTACAATCACAATAAAATCACAAGAGAATAATGTGCCATTACCTTATGTAATAAGAGTAGCATTATTAACCCTTAAAGTAAGTCTCTAAATTTGGGGAGTTCCTAATTAAACATAGGGCGCATAATATCTCATCTTGATCCGCTAAGCACGTAATTAAAAGAAGATATTCAAGGTTGGCAAATGAAGTTGAAAGCTTCTGAGTACCACCTGTAGCCAAGTACTTTAACCAAATACCAAAATGAGGATCAGCAAACACAATGATCTTAGATAAATAGGCCCAAGCCCGGTCTGTGGGCTTAGGGTCCACTAGGGTTTCCGGGTATGTTACTTTATAAATACCTGATGAATAAACATAATACCGCACGGGGTTTACAATGTGTCTAACATGGTTTCAGAGCAGGTCTGATCCTCAGACCTAGGTAGCTATGTTGAGCCGCCTCCCTTATGCCACCCGTCAAAACCAAAAACCCTAAAAACACCATACCCTTCAACAAAGTTTCCGCCGGCGCTTATTTTCTGCTTCTTAAACTATTCATTTTCCCTCGATGGTTGTCCTCCACGTGAGATCAGAAAGTCATCACACATATTAAACAATTGTATTTTTTGTGGTTGTTGTGCACGTGACCACACCAACCTTTGTCTCAAACAATTGTAAATGTTTGTGATTTATCCTGTTTGATGGTTTCAGTGTATTCAACATATCTCAAGAAGAAAAAGAATATGTTGATTGGAGGAGAAATAAGTGGGTCGGTAGCTTTTAATTTCAAGAATGAGGAGATGGATGTTTTAAGGATTAATATGTTTTTATTTTTGTTTCATTGTTGAAAAAAAAAAGTTATAGCTGTTTTTATTGTTAGTCGATTGTTCGTACGACTTTGTTACCAGTCGAGCAAAGTTGACCGTTGGTACCAGTCCCTAAAGTCGACCGTTGGTACAGTTGTGTTACCAGTCGACTTAGCCGACCGTTGGTACCAGTCGACAAAAGTCGATTGTTGGTATGGTTTTGTTACGAGTCGACTAATTAAAGTTATGTTTTTATTATGTTAATGTTTTTCTTTTCTTTTCTTGTTTACTACTTCAGTCCGAGCTTTCGCGATTTCGCCGCTCGGACTGTGGGGGAGTATTAGAGGATAAATAGGCCCAAGCCCGGTCTGTGGGCTTAGGGTCCACTAGGGTTTCCGGGTATGTTACTTTATAAATACCTGATGAATAAACATAATACCGCACGGGGTTTACAATGTTCTAACACTTAACTGAGATATAATATTAAAATTTAATATTACCTTCACATAAAACCCTGAGATTGACAAAGACCAAATCAAAGGTGCACACTCGAAAAGCTCAACAAAGGTAAACTTATTTCCTCCTACAAAATCGTTTTTGCTTCCATGTCCAAACTGCATTAAAATTATTTATAATTAACATTATTGATTTACAGAGCTTCACAAGAACACAAGTAGTTGAATGAACCTTACTAAAAGGACAATCTCGAGTAGTGGGCAATTGGAGAGGAATTGTTGAAGTGTTTTAGAATTCATCTCAACATCGATAAACTTCACCTACTTCAATCTACTAAACCCATTAAAAGTTAATGGAGGTTCAAACCCACAATTTAAGAGCTCTAGAGATTTTAATCCTTGCAATGAAAAGAACAAAGATGGCAGCTTATAGCAGTATTTGTGAGAAATACTAAAGAGCAACTTTTTCACGCTATTGCTCTTTGAAAGATAATATATTATCTGGTCCAACTCCAAATACATTTCGAGTTCACCAACATCAATATTGAACAGCAATATAGAACTTGTGTGTCGTAATAACATATGGAAGATGGCACACGCAAACTTATATTTCTTCAATTGTTTGCATTTAGGTGATACTTTAACCTGATTGTCATCAAATACAAGTTTAGAAATGCTCGTCCAACAAAACCTCCATTTCCTTATCTCGGATTGGCATGCGAGTTAGAACAAATTCAATTATGCTTTCAGGAAGGGTGCTGAGTATATCCGAATTTAGGCGTTGAACTTTCATCTTATTACGAAGATATTTCTTACTCCACAAGCTGCAATTTAGAATGTAAAACCAAAAGCGTTATTTACGTAACATTCTTTACCAATATTAGCCATGCATTTCTAACCCAACAATAAAACAATGGATTCTTGATTCAAACATATGTTGAGTTTCTTTGAATACAAAATACAAACAACAGAGCCAACAGACAACCGATGATGAAAAAAAATACAAAACATTTATTCTAAGCTAGCAAAGACCCAATTCAATGAAGATCAAGTACAACCAACAACGGATCTAGTAATGGACTAAATAGGCGGGTTCGGTTTAAAGGATACTAGTAATGGGTAAATCAAGGTGACGAGTTTAAAATGGCTATTGTTAATTTTCAATTGGTAAAATGGGTGGGCCAGTTTTAAATTGTTTAGTAGGTACTATTGCGCTTATGGGAAAGGCGGGTCGGGTTTTAACATGGGTAATGTGTACAATAGGTGGGTCGGATGGAATGGTAATAGGTCAAACAACAAGCTAAAATACTTTATCTTGTCACATCTTTTGGTCAAGATGAAGTGGTTGTGTCTCTTGTCGAATTTATTATTTACTCTAAATGGAGTTACCGTACATGCAAAACCGAAGTCCGATATTTAATAAATCGAACACCATAGGAATTTACTCTCAATGAAATATGGGGTGTTGTTTCAACTAGAATCGAAAAAGTATCCCTTTAACCTCAACCCCTTTTGTTAACTGTACTATAACCAACTCATTGTCAAAACTGAAAGTTTATTTACTTTAACTTTTGATAATGTGATTCGAAACATGGCTGCAAGGATGAGAAGATTGATGTGATTATTAGTACAGTTACTATGACGCTTGTGTGCCTGAGATTCCTTGCATGAAGGTAAGTGCTTTGAGGTTTACTGAGGCTGCCAAGGCTAGGATAGAGAAGGCTGGTGGAGAGTTTGACTATTGATCAGCTGGCTCTTAGAGCTCCTCTTGGAGAGAACACGGTATATTGCTCGTAATTAGTTTCTACATAATGGAATTAGCAGATGTTAGTGGTTTATGCATAATTGAAATAGTATATGTCATCTGTTTATGCATAATTGTCTTTTAGCATATATCGATGACTAGAAAGACTGTGAAATGGTTTTAGATGATTAGTCAACAATTGAATTTTAAATGATTACAAAAAATTGTGTATAACTTGAGGTGGAACAAAGTAAAGTCAAATGGCTGTAGATGGTTTGATGATTACAAAAAGAAGGCGATTGAGGTTGATCAAGCAATTTTATTTTTTATTAACTTGTTTTTCTGGAGAAAGAATCTATGATTTTTACTGCTTTATATCTCGCATTAATATATTTATAACCACAATCGACGTTTGTTCTATTTGAAATTGATGGGCGCCATTCATCATCTTCATGTATATCTATGTAATCTTAAATAAACACATTCAACTTAGTTTTGTCTTATGCATCCCTAAAGATGATGACAATGCACAATAACCTTCAATTTGCTTCCCAATGAAAAAAAGGTGATTTGCACACTCTCCAAATTGATTGGCACATTCTAAATTAGAGTGTCTTGACATTTATACCCTTATATACTTTTACACATTTTCACCTTGTGAGGGTATAAATGTCAAAACACTTTAATTTAAAGTGTGTCAATCAATTAAAAGAGTGTGCAAATCACCTTCCCATGAAAAAGTATATTACTTTCAAAATTTGTTTGGATTGCACTATAGTTTGTTATAGCTGCATCAATCTTTGTAATCCTTTTTGCGGGAATATGGTTTAGTACTAAACAACATCATTTTGTATCTAAAACTAGCTGTGTAGTTTGTGATGAAATTAATATGGAGATTTAGGATTGACGTAAAATATTTAACCTAAATTTTACTACCTAAGAAAATGTTCTCTGTTTATTCTACTCAATAATTTGGAGAACCACCATTTTTTCTTAGGGATTAAGTCATAGAATAACAACATACTTTTCTTAGTGTCTAGCTTACAGTGCGTGTACTTTTTTAAGATGTAGAATAGCAATGTACTTTCTATAAGTGTCCCGTTCAGTGCGTGTACTTTTTTTTAGTTGTAGAATAGAATGTACTTTCCATAAGTGTTCCAATTTGAGTACGTCCTACTTTCCATATGTGTTCCAATTTGGTGCGTCATCCACATACCAAATTGAAACACTTATGGAAAGTACATTGCTATTCTACGACTTAAAAAGTACACGTACTAAACGGACACTTATGGAAAGTACATTACTATTCTACATCTTAAAAAAGTACACGCACTGCAACGGACACTTGGAAAAGTACGTTGCTATTCTACGACTCAATCCTTTCTCTTAACATGGTTCTTATGATGCCTTTTAGTCACCGCCACCAAAGATCTTTGTGGCGGGATTGGGCATTGTTGTTGTGTTGATAATGTGATTCGGAAATAAATAAGGAAGTTAGTGTTTAAAAACGACGGTGAGATTGAAAGGAAGAGTTTGGTCAACACTTAACAAATCTGGAAAGCTCGTTTGGAAAAAGACGACTCCACAAAACTACACTCTTAGAATTGTCATTAATGCGAACTTAATCCCACAAAATCATTTCTATAGTAGCTATAAAGAATGATAAGGTATCACACACGCCAATAGTTAGACAAGTATAGAGTACAAGTCATTCAAACTACTCGAACTACGTTAATAGCCTTATAATGCAATTATGTTTATCAACATAACACATGTTATACGCTATGATAAAAACCAATACGTTTGGTGGTCAAAAACTTACATATTAAGGTAAAATAAGATTACATCATTTTGATGAAATGCCATATAAATAAATAAACCTCATTTTCATAAGTTCTAAAAATCAATTACGGTTAGTTTATCAAAGGCTCTTACAAAAAAAGATGAAAATGGTTTACCTGTCAGGCTAGGGTGGAACAAAATAAAAGCGAATCTTCAAGTTCTACAAACTTTTCTTTGACGGCATGTTTCATAATCTAAATGGATAATTTTTTACACACTAAATACTTTTGCCCTATTAACAGAGCATTTTCATCAAGAATCAAGAGTGTCCCAATTTCAAATTTCTCTCAAGCTCGATGATTTTAGGTTTTAATGATAATTGTTTAAACCCTTCAATTTTTCTTCATTTACAATTAGCCAGTTAAGTTTTGTTAATATGAGTAATGTCTAAAAACGTTATTTATATTTTTCGACATCTCTACATTTTGATAATAACAAAATATAAAACCGTCTTACGTCAAAATTAACGTAAACAAGTTTTTAGTCATGAAATTCCAGTTCGACGTAAATCACTCGATGTAAGAACAAACAAATTTACAATTTGACAAATGATTAGAGGAATAAATTTTTGCTCAAAAACTTCACATTTTTAATGTCACAAAATAATTAAAAAAAAATACATTTTACAGATTATTTTTGAATTAAAAAGAAATGTTTTATTTGAAAAAAATAAGTTTAAAAATCACAATACAACTATTTTCCCCCCAAAACGGCTCTAATTCCCCCCAAAACGGCTCTAAACATCCCCAAATAAACCTTCACCACTAAAACAAAAAGAGGAGCATTTTGCCTGGGACGGTACCACTAAACCCGACGGTACCGTTACATTTAACAGTACCGTCTGACATTTAATGGTACCGTCGCCTGTAACGGCTAGTTTTTCTTTGCCTATAAATAGTGGATCATATTTCACTCCCAACTCATCATTTTTCATACAGAACTTTCTGAGTTAAATCCACTCTTTCTAATCTTGATTCTTTGATCCTTTAGTTAGTTTGTTTTTTGTTTAATAGTGATCCAATCATCCAACCAAGTGATCACCTTCATTCCGCTATTATTGAAAGAGAAGAATACACCGTATCGAGAAAATACAAAAAATTAGTTTAGTGCACTCGTAACACTTGTTACGTACTTGTTGTATATTGTTATACATCAAGTTGTTAGTCATCATATCTTGATAAATTATGTGGATCATTGTAATCGTGTAGAGATTAGGTAGATCTTATGTAGCTTGTGTTGATAGTGCGTAGATCGGGTGGATCGTGTATAGATCGGGTTGATCGTGTAGATCGTGTAGATCGAGTGTACATCGGGTAGATCGTTTAGCTTGTGTGATTTGCGTGAAGATCGGGTAGATCGTTAGTGAGATTGGTACTAGCATTAGTACTCGACATTTAACTTAGTGTCGAAAATTGTGATAAGCGATGTTATGCGGTTTTGTTCGCTTGAAGGGAGTTTGTTGACATAGTGCATTGAACTCTCGAGTTGGGTACTCGGATGAGTAGAGTAGGGCGAAGAGGAGCTTCGTTACCGAACCACTATAAATCTTTGTGTCTCAGTTTGATCTTTTAAACTCTTATCTTTGATTTTGCACTTTATATTTCTTAGTAGTTATTGTTAGTTTACTCTAGTATAGTTATATTGTGTTCATATTGCAATTGATTGATTTCATGAAAACTCGGATTTAAGTTTTCAAAAGTAAATTTTATAACTAGTAAAAACGGTAAAACTATTAACCCTCCCCTTCTAGTTTTCCACAATTGGTATCGAGCTATGTCAACCAAGATATTTAACATATATTTTACTTTAAAACTTGAATCGATCAATGAATTTTGACAAATATCAAGAAGGGAAATCTATGCAAAGACCACCATTTTTTAAAATCGATAGTTTTATCTATTAGAAAACAAGATTCGAAACATATATGAAATCAAAAGATATTGATCTTTAGCATGTCATTGTCGAGGGTGACTTTAAACCGATAGAAAGAAATTCGAAAACTAAAAAGGATGAAATAGTTCCTTATGATAAACAAAGTTATAATCTTAAAAATAAACTAGACAAAAATTATGAGGCTAAAATGATGATTTATAATGATTTGCCGAAAAAGGAATTTGAGAGAATTTTTATGTGTAGTACGAGAAAAGAAAGTTGGAAAACCTTGTTAGTAACCCATCAATGTAATAGTCAAGTCAAAGAAAACAATCTTGATCTTCTTGTGCAACAATATGAACAATTTTCCATTCCGAAAGATGAAATTATAGATAATACTTTTGCTAGATTTAATACTATTTTCACTAGTCTTAAAGCTCTTGATGAAGGTTACTCTAGCAAGAATTATGTTATGAAGTTTCTAAGAGCTCTACATCCTAAATGGAGAGCAAAGGTCACTGATGAGCATGTCGTTAGGTGCTCATTTAGGATTCAAGTTTACATTTATATTTAGCCGACTCTACCTAATAGACACACCTTCACGGGCATTGTACCCGGTCGGTTTTAGCTAGTGGGGTAAGTACAAGTTCGATCTCAGGAATAGTACGCATAGGTAATAATCTAATGAGTTGTACAGATTTAAAGGGGGTTTTGATAGATTTAATTATTAAACTAAATAAAATAATTACTACTACGGTGGAAATCAAAAAATAGAGGTAAGTGTTAGCCATATTAATCCTACTACGTTTTAGTCATTCCGTTTTATTAGTGTAATGATTTATATGTAACGTACATGTGACATCAGGATGTATAGTGAATATCTCCTTGGTCCAGACAATATCCTCCATAATCCTATCTAACCTAGACTAGACCACTTGGTCCATGCATCTAGCCACTACACAAGTAATCTCTTAGGCCATTTGGTCCATGCAGCTATTCAAGTGCAAGCGTGCGTTAAGCAGTGTCAACTAATCAACGTGATTTTTCAAGGTACCCACTTGGTCCATGCGATACCTAATCCTCCCCACTTGGTCCATGCGAGAAGAGTAATGCTAACTTAAGTGTTCATGCAATATACATCTACTAAAAACAAAAAATTTCTCTCTAAAAAAACCCTAAAAAAACACAAAAAATCTTTGTATTTCATCATCTAAATAAAATATAACCATTGAACTTTAAATTTGGATTTTGGAATTGGTTAGATTTTTTCTTGATCTACAGTTCCATAACAATTTTATATTTGTTTCATTAGTTTTTCTGTCATCATTATTACCGTTTGAAATTCCGTTACACACACAAAAACATACTGTTCATCGTATTGTCTTTTTCCCAGATTCAAATCTAATACCTAAATCATTCTATGCAATTCGTCACTTCATTTTCACATTTCTTTTCAACCCCTTTCACACTATGACTGAACCTGACCCCATAAACCCTAATTTGATTCCCCCTAGAGGATCAGATGACGTCATCCGTCCTTCAAGGACAATGAGGAGTCAAAATAGTGCTTTGAAGAGTAAGAATATGAGTTCTAAGGTTGGTGCTAAGTCTGTTAGTTTCAAGAAGAATATTGGGAGATTGGGTAAGAAAGGTAGTAAGGTAGGAGAGGGAATGGTTGGTGTTGAGTTTGAGGAGGATGTCAGTGAAGCTGGTGGGGTTAATAATAAAGAGATTGATGGTGATATCAACTCCAATGTGGATGCTCGAGTGTGGATTCAAGGAGTGTTGGGATACTATTTACGAGAATGATCTCCTTGATGATGCGGTGAGGAAATGGAGGCGATATACGATGTGTCTGCTAAAACTAGTAAGAATGATGTTTCTTATTCTATTAATGATATGTTTTGGGGTACTAGTGTTAATGTGGGGATATCCCCATCCCTATTAGTGAAAACCCCGCTCAATTCTAGTGGTAATTCTAGTCACAATCCTAGGATTTTGAAGAGGGTGAGGCTTTGGTTGATGGGGAACAAGGCAAATGCTACTTTTTCTTTTAATAGTGTTGGGAAATGGCCAAGTTTAGGGAATGAGGTTAAGGAGAAGGGTATGGATAAGTCTGAGGGTCATATTGATGGGGTTAGAGTCATAAATGATGCTGTGATGGAGGAAAACATCTCCCCTGTTAAGCCTAAGTCCTTTGTCAATGCTTTGCAGGGTAGAAGTGGAAATAGTAGTAATAAGTTGAGCTATTATCCTGTTATTGTTAATGAGCAGGGAAAAAAGATGGTAATCCTTGATCATGTGGTGGAAGATGGTAGTAAGATGTGGGCAAAGACCTTGGTTGGGTATTTTTTTAGGTTTGAAAATGACCCCATAGGGAGATATTGGGGCATTTAAGAAGGATGTGGAGAAGCTTCCATCTGGATGAGATTATCATGAATGAGTGTGGTCTTTATTTCTTTAAGTTTAAGGTGGATGAGGGTATGCAATATGTTTTATAGAATGGTCCATGGTTGGTTGATGGAAAGCCTTTGTTTGTTCAGAAGTAGGAAGCCGGGTGTTGTATGGAGAAGCCTGAACCTTCTAAGGTTCCTATTTGGGTAAAAATTATGAATGTCCCACTGGAAGCTTGGAACCATGAAGGTATTAGTAGGATTGCTAGTAGTATTGGTAATCCTATCATCATGGATAGGATTACAGCTGCCATGTGTGAGAATGGGTATGGTAGGGCTAGTTTTGCTAGGGTGTTGATTGAAGTTGAAGCATCGAGTGGTTTGGTTGATAGTGTGGAAGTATGGTATAAGAGTTTGGGTAAGTCCATGATGTTGAGAGTTGAGTATCCTTGGAAGCCTCCCATCTGCTCTCATTGCCAAGTGTTTGGGCACGGATATGATAAGTGTAAGAAGAGGAACTTTCGATGCTAAGAAGACCAGAGAGTCAAGCAAATGTGACTAAACAGTACTAGTGGGAATGTGAATAGCAATGGGAATGAGTGGCAACAAGTGAATAATAGGAGGAATACTAGGAATGAAAGTGGTAACAGTGGGTTTGGTGGTCAAAGATTTTTTGTCGGGAAAGTTCAAATAGTAGGGGTGGATTTAGTGGAAGGGGTAGAGGAGGTTTGAATGGAAGGGGTGGTGGTTCTCAAAGGTTTATTAGGAGTGAGCCTGTGCAAAAAGCTCCAGCGAAGAAACCGACTGAAGACAAGGATGATTTGGAGAAGGTAATGGGGCAAAATAATAAGGGTAAGGGTAAGATGGACGGTGGTGAGAAGAGTAAAAAGGTAGTGGTATGGAAAGTGATAGTAGTTCTAGGAATAAATTTGCTATGCTAGCTAATGAAGTTGAAATGGAGAAGAATCTGGAATGGGAGGTGAGTAGAGATAGGATTGATGAGGCATGTAACAAGGGGTTGTTTATTAGTATTAAAGAAAAAAAAGGTGGCCTAGTGACTTGATGGAGTACTACAAGAAGAAAATGGAGAAATTTGTGAAGAAGGGTAAGGTGGACATGTTGAGATTGAAGATTAAGAATTTGGAGAGGAGCATTAAAACGAGTAATGAAAGTATTGTTATGGCTTCAAGAAGGAAGGCGGATAGTATTGATAAGTCTGGTTTGTTGGCTCAAGGGTTGACTGAAAACCAAGCTTATGCTAAGGTCTATGAAGAGGTGTACAATGGAGAAAAGGAAAATATTAACAAAATGATAGTGGACAAACGATTGAATGATGTAGAGTTGTTCTTCACTACGGGAGAATTTTTTACCATTTATGAGTGGGAGACTTGGACTGATGAGATGAAAAGTTTCTACAAGTCAAAGATTGGCGAGGATGCATATAATAAGATGGAGGAACTAGTCAAGACTGAGTTTACTCAAAGTGTGGAAGAAGAGGTTCTTGATGATAAATCGGGTACTGCTCAGATATTAACTCAGGATATGGTTTTAAATGGTATGGATTGTGACCTCAACCAAATGCAGGATGTAGCTGCATTATCATAATCTGGTTAAATGATGTTGAAACTTGCAGCGTGGAATGTTAAGGGTATGTGCAATACCCTTAAACAAAATGAGATCAAAAATTTCATCAAAGGTAATCAAATTAGCTTTTGTGGTCTTATTGAAACTCAGCTAAGGAAGAAATTTGTTAATAATGTTTGTGAGAGTGTTTTGGTAAATGGGATTGGGTGTCGAACTCTAGTGATAGTTGCAAAGGGTGCAGAATAGGCGTGGATGGGACTCGTTTGTGGTCTCGATTAAACTATTATCTCAAATAGACCGGGTTATGCATTTTCTGTCAAGTCTTTAGTTGATGGTAAGAGTATGTTTGTATCTGTTGTGTATGGTGAAAATACCCCTAAGAAAAGAGTTAAACTATGAAGAAATTTGATGGATCATAATATGCTGGTTGGGGGTAATCCTTGGGTTATGATGGGAGATTTTAACGTTATTCTTAGTATTGATGAAAACGCCAGGGGTCTTGGTGTTAGAGGGGATGGTATGAAAGAGTTTAGGGAATGTGTGGATAATATAGAGATGGAAGACATCAGCATGTATGGTATGTTTTATACCTGGATTCAATAAATGAAAAACCCGGAGCTTGGCACATTAAAAAGCTTGACATGATTATGGGCAATAAGCATTTTGTTAATCGTTATCCCGCTTTTATGCTACTTTTATGCCATATATTACTTGATCATAGCCTGTATCCTTTCTTTCCTAGTGTTGTTGTGAGGAAGGCCGGGCTTTCGGTTATGAACTTCTTAGCCCACAAGAAAGAGTTCTTGGAGGTTGTTAAAGATAATTGGGAGATTGAGGTTGAGGGTTTTCTATGTTCAAATTATCTAAAAGGTTAAAAGCTATGAAGAGTCATCTGAGAAGGTTGAATAGAGATAATGGAAATGTTTTTGACAAGGTCAAGGTCCTTAAAGCAGAATTGGCTAAAGTTCAGCAATGTTTGGACAAAGACTGACTAACGTGTGTTTACGGAAAGAAGAAATGATATATGATCAGACTTATAGGGAAGCTACTCTTGATGAAGAAAGGTTGTTGCAGCAAAAGACCAAGATTGTTTGGCTTAAAGATGGGGATTTGAATACTTCTTTTTTTCATAATGCTATGAAGGGTAAGATCAGTAAGAGTAGAATTGAGATGGTGCTTGATGACGGGGGTGAGATGTATACTGGGAATGAGGTTCCGAAGATTTTCTTAGCTCACTTCAAAAGTTTCTAGGGACTCATGATGTGGTTTACCCTATGGAAGACATTTATGATCTGTTTTATAACAAACCGGATATTGAAAAATCTGCTGAGCTCATCAAGCTGTGACGGACAAGGAAATTAAAGATGTTATTTTCGATTTGAAGACAACAAAGCTTGGGGCACGATGGTTACACCTCAAAGTTCTTCAAGGTCGCTTGGGTGTGGTGGGTAATGATACTTGTGTCATTGTTAGGGAGTTCTTCGTAAGTGGTAAGCCCCTGGCGAATTTAATTCCACTCTTATCTCTCTTATTCCTAAGATTAAGACCCGGCTAAAGTCATGGACTATAGACCTATTTCATGTTGTAATATGGTGTATAAGGCCATTAGTAAGATTATCACCAATAGGTTGAAATATGTCCTTGATGATCCGGTTGATGTTAACCAAAGCACCTTTATTCCTGGTAGGCAGATTAGCGATAACATTATGCTTGCTAAGGAATTTATGATGGATTATATTAGGAGGAATAGGCTAAGAATTGTGCTTTTAAGGTTGACATTCAGAAAGCCTATGATACTGTTAGTTGGGAATTCCTTGAAACATGCCTTAGGAAGTTTGGCTTTCACCCTGTTATGGTCCATTGGATTATGGTTTGTCTCACTACTGCTTCTTTTTCGATTTGTGTGAATGGGGAGTCTGATGGGTTTTTTTAGAGCTAAGAGGGTTTTGAGACAAGGTGATCCAATCTCACTATATTTTTTTACCCTTGTGATGGAAGTGTTGAACCATATGATTAAAAGGCAGATTAGGAAGTCAGGTAGATTTAAGTACCATTCGGGATGTAAGAAGCTTAAGATCACTAGTCTTTGTTTTGATGATGACTTGTTGCTTCTTTGTCATGGGGATTTAGAGTCTGCTTGTATCCTTAGAAGAGGTCTTGATGAATTCAGTTTGGCTTCAGGTTTGTATCCTAGTATGAACAAAAGCAATTCATTCTTTTGTGGTATTACCCCTATTGAGAAGGAGAATATTAGATTTGCTATGCCATTTAGAGAGGGGACCCTCCCTATTAGGTACTTAGGTGTGCCTTTGATGGCGAAAAGAGTCTCTACTGATGATTGTAGGGTGCTTATTGAGACGGTCCAAAAAATATTTAATGATTGGAGAAATAAGAGCCTCTCGTTTGCTGGGAGGCTTCAGCTTATAGCTTCTGTGTTATCTGCCCTTCAAGTTTATTGATGTTCTGTCTTTATTCTTCCTAAGACAATTTGTGATAATATTGACAAAATGCTTAAGAACTTTCTATGGGCTAGGGGTAATGTGAATGGTAGTGTGAATGGTATTATTAGTGTGATTTGGAATGAGGTGTGCAAACCAAAATCCCAGGGTGGTCTTGGCCTCAAACCTTTACGTTCTTGGAATAATGCTCTTATGGCTAAATATCTATGGAATATTGCTTCTGATAAAAATTCCATCTGGGTTAAGTGGGTTAAAATTCATAAGCTTAATGGTAGTAGTTTATGGGATGTTGAGCTTAATAAGGGGCGTACTTGGGTGTGGACTCAGCTGCTTAACCTTAGAGATGATATTAAGAAGTTTTTAAATGTGAAGATAGGGAATGGTAGTAAGTGCAACATATGGTTTGATAAATGGCATGAGAATGGCCCGTTGAAGCAAGCTAATTGACCATAGAACTATTACTCAAGCTGGTTTTAGTCTTAATGCTAGAATTTGGGACCTTATCGATAATGGGAATTGGGATTGGCCTTTAGATTGGGAGAATAGATTTAAGGAGGTTGTTGATGTCCCGGTGCCCACTATTGACCATAGTAAGGAGGATATGGTTGTCTGGATTGACAAAATGGGTATAGAAAAGTGTTTTAGTGTGAGGGAAGCTTACATTGTTGTTAAAACTGAGTTCCCTGAAGTGATTTGGCATAAACAAATATGGTTCTCTCAATGCATTCTTAGGCATGCGTTTATTACTTGGATGGCTGTGAAAGGTAGGCTTAAAACTACTGATAGATTATCTAAGTGGTTTAGTGTTCAGGATGTGACGTGTCAATTATGTGGTACTGATAATGAATCCCATGCCCATCTCTTTTTCTCATGTAACTATTCTAGTAGGTTAAGGTCAAACCTATGGCTCAAATGGAGGATGTTAGTAATAATTGGGCTAGTACTATATCAGGTATTGTTAATAAACCGGCTAGGAATAGTATTTGGAGTGTCCTCCAAAGATTAAGTTTTGGAGCTGTGGTGTACTATCTTTGGCAGGAAAGGAACTTTAGAGTCTTTAAGAAAGACTACAGAACTGTGGATGTTCTATTTGACCAGATTGTTAATGTCATTAGATTCAAAGTGAGGGGTCTTACTGTTAAGTACACGCCTGATGTGTTAAAGGCTTTTAAGGTCTGGGATATTCCTTTAAGTAGGAACATGAGGTATAGGGGTACCATTAGGGAGTTGGGGTGTTTTAATGATGATGATGCAGGGTAAGGTCTTGGACATTGGTTGGGTTAATGAGAGATCCGGATGGGACGGTTTTCGGAAGTGTAATGAGGTGTTTGATAGAGGTCATCCAGGCAACACTTCATCGCTTATTATTTCTTGTACTAACTGGTTTGTTTCTGGTCTGGTTGGAATTGGTGTAAGGTTTCTATTGAGCAGGCTTATTGGTGCTTTGATGTTTCTGGTTTCCCAAGAAGGTAATGGTGCACTCAGTTTCTTGTTTCTCATGCTAGCTGGTGGGTTGATTTTCATATGCTCAGACCTCTAGCTTATCTTGGGAGCACGGATAAGGGAGGTTCACACTCTTTTTCCTACCTTAAGGTTTTTCCCATGTGGTTTTACTTTGGGTAGGTTTTTTAACGAGGTGATCTCCTTTAGACTGCTACATTGCACTCCCTTTATTGGTTGATCTGGATTGTTTCTTATGAGGATTTCATTTGCTGCTATTTAGTCCTCTTTGCCCCTAAGGATGGATCCCTGATGATGAATTATGCTCTTGGCTTATGTTGGTTCTCTACTCAGAATTCATACTTGTGTATTAGGGCAGTGTATTGTGATGGTTTGGGGCATTTAGATTGGTCTCTTTTTGTCCCAATGATTCAGAAGTATATTGTCTTGAACACTTGGTCTGTTCTGCTGTTATCTTTATGTTTTATGTATTCTGGTTCTTAGTATTGCTTTAATTTGTATTTCATTTTTGTAGTTTTGTTTGTATGTTGGTTTGTTATATATTGGTTATGGCCATGAGCTCTAAGCCAAAACTGGCTAGTTAGGGATGTGTCCTAACAGCTTTTGTGTTTTGTGCTTGTTTTGTTTATTTTCTTGTGCCCTTTTGGGTTCATCCTTAATAAAATTTACCATTAAGGAAAAAAAATATACATCTACTACCCACTTGGTCCATGCAGTATTAGACTTAAACTTCACAATCATATAAATGAGCGTATACAATAGACAAACGCATAAACTAAGCAATACGAAACATAGAATCTTAAATAAACGGAATAGTCTAGGTTTTAAAACTACCCATTTCTCTATAGCAAGGCTCGATACCAATCAGTAACACCCTAAAAATGGGTCACAATGAAAATTATGTCACGGGTGCTACTAAATTGGTATCACAAACATAAGGTTTAGAATAACGGATTTACCTTAAGAAATTTCATATTCAAAGGTATTAAGTTTATATTATTCAAAAATAGTGCGAAAATATAGGCCCACAAAAATAAAGTGGTCCCAAATATACATCAAAGTAATCTATGACCATGCCATGCCATTTGCCAAGCGCCTCCCAAAAGTAAATTATAGCCTCAAAACATGAAAATACATGCTAAAAGCGTCAACACGAGGTTTGTGAGTTCATAGGTTTGTATAAAATACATCGAGTTCCAAAAGAGAGCTTTGTGACCATTGTGTCATCCACAATGTCGCAAAACAGATTTTACCTTTAAAATAGTAATGTGGACCACAAGGTTTTTCAAGTGCAAATAATCGCTCACAAACAATTTAAATTTTGAAAAGGCATATCCCGCCTAACTCACAAGATCAAAAGAATATCCGCGAAGTGTATCAATAAACATCAATTTGGACCATATCCAACAAATCAAAAGTAGACACTACAATGCATATAGTGTCACACAAGCTTAACTATTACACGTGATGAACTAACTTAGAAAACACGGACCATAACTGTCTCTAAACACACGCAACATCCGACATGTTATACGTCATGGCAAGTTGGAGCATCCCAAGTCCAGACTGACTCATGGCAAGTTGGGTTTCCAAAATCCAGACAGGGTTGGCAACCACGATAGATCTATCTATAACACTCGCGCTATCCTAAGCCAAGATTTAACAATTCATAACAGCGTTTGGGTTTCTAACCTTAACCTAACACGTAATAGCTCACAAAAACATTCCCATGTCCAATCAAAACACTTCATTTATATCAATCATATGTCCACATAAAAGCATATTCAATTCAATCATATCACGATTTCATCAAATCAAGTTATCAACGGCATATTCGAATCAATCAAGCATTGGTATTTAGTCAAACGAGCATGTATTCTCCCCAAAACGGTTATAAAACAAGTAAAAGTAGAGCCATGAACTCACCTCAATATGAAGCAACGCAAAATATCACAACCGCATCTAGGAGCAAAACACAAATAAATCAAGAATACAGCACAACGGTACCAAGAAACACAGGCACAACGGTGCGGAATTGGCACAACCTAATAAGTATCTTTGCTAGAAAGTGTCTTAGTTTTGTGGAATAATCGCATCGATATCTTGTAAAATCTTAGTGTCATATCTTGTAAGAAAAGTTTAGTATCAACGTTTAGGTGTGGTGGTAAGAAAACATATACTCGACATACAACTCACACCAAGTATAATATATTTCCCAATATATTATAAAAGAATAGTCAATAAGTATTGACATAGACTCACGTCGAGTAAACAATGACAATAAAAGAAGTCAAGAAAGTAACGACCAAGAATTATGTCAAAAGAAGTCAATTAATAAATTTCGGTATTTACCCAATAATCCCAAATAATTTGGAAAACCAAATTGTGTTTATAAAAACACATGTTAATATTTTAATTAACAAGGATTTACACTTGAGTAAAACCATATTTTTCGATCCTTGTCGGGTTTTATAACAATAAACGAGATTTGAAAATAAAAGTATAAGTGTAGCATGTTCGATAAATTTCGACATGACGCGTCCATTTATACAACATTCTCAACTCATCGTGACTTTAATAAATTAATTTTCTCAAATAATATTTCCGACGACAATAGAAAACCAATAACGAGTATTCATTGACTATTAGATAGTTTTTTAATTGTATTTGTTCGAATCAAATATATTAAATTCATAATGAGTCTAATACATTGTATTCGTTTCCAAGTCCAATAAGTCCAATTTGTCCAATGTTCAATAAACATCCAATGTCCAATAATTATCCAAATCATCCAAATCCGATATTCAATTGTCCACTAAATATTCATATTGTCCAAGTTTTATTAAATCCAATATACATCCCACAAAATAATCCTTATCCAAATCCAAATCACAATCCCAATTATAATCCGAAGCGTGCCAAATTTAAAGTACCAAGTATCAAGTATCAAATCCCTATTATTGTCCGAAACGTACCAACCACCAAAGTTAAAGTAAATGCTTACATTAGTTCTATGCTCAATATTCGTGAATGACCGAATATATAAATCTATAAATAAAAGAGGAAACTTTTAACGAAACCAAAACCATTTTACCTCAATGGGGTTTGGCCCACTCTTAAATCAAACACACCCTTAGTAATGGGTTGTTAGCCCATTGTTGTCACAGACAAACGCACCCTAAATTTTACATCGTTAACACAAGTGCACCCTCTTGGGTGATGGCTGACTCGATACCAAATTGACATAAACATCCGTTGGGTGTTGTCATTAACCCCAAGACATAACCAACACCCTTTGGGTGTTGTTTCTGTGAACCTGAACCGAGAACAAACAAACAAGTCCATTAGTAAACTTAAATTCAAAAGATTAAACTAAATCAAATAAACAAGCTAAGATTAAGACCACATTCCAATTCAACCCATGAGCTCACTATACAACCCGACTTGAATTCTAGTGGGTTTAATCCCAATCAATCCAACGACAACAACAAGATTAACAATTCCAACTCCATGTCAAGATTAGAAATTAAATAAATGGACAAGCTTGCAACACTATTTAGGTTATACCCGACTCAAAATCTTCACGTTATGCAGTTTGACTCATGACTACATGGGTCTTAAACCCCACCCGTGAATACACACATCAAAAAACACCACAACGCACATGTCAATACCACACGAAACATATTAAATATGTTTTAAATCGGTTCATATCCATTAATTCTACCACAAATCATTATAATCGATTTATACTAAAAGAATTTTAAATCCTTTTTTATCCACGAAATCATTACAAAACACTTTATATTTGGTTTTAACAATAGATCAAACAAGAGTGATTTGGGGCTTTCGCTTACCACGAAAGAGGAAGAGAAAAGAAGGGTGATGAGGTGAGAGACAAACCCTAGATCATACCCGAGCATAACTCCAATACACGAACCAAAAGTACCAACAACACCACGATCACATCGCCGCATCAACCCTAAATTTAACCCGATCTTGTAACCACGACCATTTCTCTTCGCATCTTGACCCAACATATGGGGTGGTGGTTGATGACTGACAGAGAGGCGGTGGTCGTGGACGGCCATGGCGGCTTGTGGCGAGGTGAGGAGGAGGTGAGAGGTGTTGTGTTATTACTAGGGTTGCAAATGAAGACAAAAATCCTAATTTGTTCTATTTATACTCTCACAAGTTTTAAAACCAAATTACAAGTTATCAAAACTCAAGAGGCGGCGTGTAATTATTCCATAAGGACAATCTCGTAATTTCTCCAAACTTTTATGATTTTGAGGTTCGGGACACATTCGGGCTCGATAAGGATCGATTCAACTCATGAAAAATTACGCCATTGCGTTTAAAATAAATTTTCCAATCAAAGCAGTATTCACACGACTAATTTCCGAAACCAATACAATGATCAAATCAAATTGTTTAACAAGTTTACGATTGTTGGGTATGCATTGTATGCAATTTTCACTTTTCACGAGATAACTTCTCGTTTTGAATTAAATGAGTTCAAAAAGTTTGTAAATGAAAACTAAGGATAATTCCTTGCAAAGACATGTATGGAAAATCACGAGTTGTTACAATATAACCTTGCATAATGGTTTATATAATGCTTGACCTATGTGTAATTGGTCATAAAACCAATTTTCTCTTTATAACGTTTGATCGTTGTGTAACGGTCATAAAACCAAAATTTATATGTATAATGTATGATATTATATAACGATCATAAAACCATTATTCTATCCTTGATCGTTGTGTAATTGTCATAAAGCCAATTTATAATATTCGACCGTTGTGTAACGGTCATAAGCCATAATTTCTCTATATAACGCCTTTCTATGACTTTCTCGATTCTTTCTCGCTCACAAGTGTTTATCTCTTTCCATCTGTTGATGTTGTAGCTTCACATTATCTCGATCTCATATCGTTATACTTTTGTGTTTCCAAATGACACTTGTAAATCTTTCTAAAAGATCTATCTTTCCATCTTTTCCAAGTTATGTTGTAGCTTCATCAACATAATATTCACTATAGATCATTATGTACACTACTTATCTTCGATTAAAGCTTTACATTTTTATTCCAAATGACAAATGACACAAGAACAACACTAGCTTTTGGTAAGTTCATTTGTTCAAGAGAACCTCACGAGTGAACGCTTTTGTTGCAATATCTTTCTATACAAAGTAGAACATTTAAGGCTAATTTATACAAATTTATACGACAATCTAATAAATGAGCAATTAAATTACTAGTATATACCTTTCTTTGGAGGTGCACTAGACATCCATTTGTTTTTGAGAAACTTCAACAACAACCTTCTAATAGTTAACGAACCGGCTTTTGTGATCTACATTTACGAGCACTACTACTTAAATTTATCTCCATTTGAAAAATATAATTAAGCAACATAAGGATTAATAAAAGGGAGCTTACAATGGATGCATAAGACTTTTTTAACATCTTTTTTAGCGCATGAGCGTTCGTCAGATTGTATTAATGAACTCATATTGTTTGATGAGTCCACAGTAATTTTATCATGTTATGTGGTATAATTGTTCTTGATAATTTAATTGTTTTTTAGTGATGTTCTTGATAGATTGAGTTTTGAAGTGGTTTTCTTGATTGATTGAGTGTAACTAGCAATCATTGTGTGTGTGTTGTAATCTTGACGATTTGGGTTTTTTTGAATTTATGGGTTTGGTGTTTTAAGTGTTCTTCATTTTGTATTATTATTAAATATAAATTCAATGGAAAATCAAATGATGAAGAAGATGAGGGTATACAATTTGCAGCCAAAAGCGAACAGCGATGAGTTCTTTAACTTACGAACGATGTTCTAAAAAAATAGTGATTAAAATTTTAAAATATGTCAAAATGATTACAAATGTTTGAATTGTGTAGACGCTAAATAGCATTATACAATTTATTTATATATTTTTTAACATGTCAAAATGATTACAAAAAGGACGTCCGGACCCACAAAAATTTTTCAAATAAAATATGTGGTCCGAAAGTCTAAATACAATTGCTATTTATATATAAAACGATACAATCAAATTATACATACATATGTAATATTTTTTATCTGATAAAATATAAGTAATTAAACTATTTAATTGATCAAGCAATACACTACCGCGACATATATATAACCTCAACAAAGTGCGGGTATTTTATATTTCCTCATAAACATATACAAGTATAATTAATTAAAGTTGAAACGTTTAACTGCAAGTATCCGCCGTCGCAATGTGCATCTAATCATATAGTTTATGTCCAAAAGAATTACATAGGGACTATAATGTACTTTTAGTATAGAGAAAGAATAGAGGCAAAAGTGAAACCTAATTTCACCATTTGGGTATTCATTCACAGCAGCCATGGAAATGGTTGAAGCAGAAGATCAAACCCAACATAAAAAAACTGAAGAAACTATGGAAATAGAAGATCAAGATCGAATAAGTTTGTTACCAGATTGCTTACTCATCGAAATCGTCTCTCTTTTAGGAACTACAAAAGAGGCTATTAAAACAAGTACACTTTCGAAACGATGGCAACATCTTTGGACTTATGTTCCAAATCTCATATTCTCCGATTCTTACCATGATGATAATCATTTGATATCTGATTTCTATTCATTTGTTGACAAAACCTTAATTCAATGTCGCCTATCAAACCTTAACAAATTCAATATCCATACAAGATATGGTACCCAATTCGAGTCACAAGTCAATAGCTGGATTCATTACGCTGTTAGTTGTAACGTTCGAGATTTTCAGTTAACGTTATGGAATATAAATCTTAGTGATGTATCTGAGTTTGAGTTACATTCTGACTTCTTTTTCAATAATTCATGTTTTACGAAACTGTCTTTAGGAGGGTGTTTATATAATCCAACTGGTGTCATTAGTTGGAATAAACTTACGAGTTTGTTTATTTCCGATGGGGATTTAAGTGAAGATTTGATTCAAAATATACTATCTGGAAGTCCTCTTTTGGAAACTTTGAAGTTGCACAGATGCAATGGTTTTAGGCGGATTGATATTACGTCCAAGAGTGTTAAGAAATTTGTGTTCACTGGATACATGTCTGAAGAGGATCAGGATGGATTTAATGATATTATCGAAATTAATGCTCCTTATATTGCGTCGCTAGCAATCGAAGATGATCTTTTGTTGGGGAATATTTTGCTGCTAAATGTGTCTTCTCTAGTCGAAGCTCACTTAGATTACATGACTGGTGAGGGTGAGTATGATGACACACCATGTGAGGAAGCGGAAGAAGAGTTTTTCAAAGGACTTATACATAGCCTTCGCCATGTCAAGGAGATTATAATTGGGACTTTATGTTCAAAGGTAAACAAATTTTGTTTTATTTCGCTATTCATGTCTTTGTTGCTTTAGTAGTACTTATACCGATTATTCTTGATCAAAGGCAGATGTTAGTACTCAGGTGTTTGGATGCACATTTTAAAAGTGATTGTCAGGACTTGAACAACAACAAAAAGATTATTAGTTGCTTAAACAAGAGATTGGTAGATAATTTACTCGTAGCTTATAAATAACTTGTAATATAATTATGTTTACCCCGAAGCTAAAACAAAGTTTTGCGATCCACGCCACATTAACTAGTTTAATAGCATAAAGGATCACCCCTTTGAGTTCACAACACAAGCTTACATTTTTTCGCTTGAGAGTGTCTCTTTAGCTCATAAGGGGTGTGATTGGACGTTCTACATTCGCTTTACTTTCATCTTAACCAGCTTTCACAGGCATATCAATCTTCTAATGTTGTACTCTTTGCATATCTACTTTTTGTTTTAGGTTTTCTTGTTTGGAAGCAAAAGGATTAAATTTTCCATCAAACTTGAAGGTTGTCGATGCTACTGCACATTTATACTCTTATACTGATTGGGATGAGTATGATAGTGATTCAAATGAAAGTGGTAATTCGGAGGAACTATTGTTTGCTGATGGTCCTCAAAGTGAAGGTGATGAGGCGCATTGATTAATCACACTTTATGCTTCATGTTTGGGTAGACATTTTTGGTGTATTTCAGCTGCATTTAGTTTTGTTAGACCCATGATTTTCATTGAATAGACTCTGTAAAATGATTGCTTTAACCTTGAAAAAGCTACCTGATGGAAAAATCTTCTTTGGCTTATAAGCTTATCAAATGTTGGTTCTTTGTCTTCTGTGGTTCTCTCATTCAATGGTTAGGCTTTAAATCCTTATAGCTATTCCTGTTGTACATGAAAGGAGGTTGGTTTTATATGACAGATCCATTACTGAAATCTGGTATTTATATGTGTGACTAGAATGTATACGTGCATGTATTAATTCATATATCCATACTACATAACAAGTGTTTAAGACCAGAAACAGGTAAACAAATGAGGTTTTTCCTCTTTAGGTTACCTGGGAGGGCGAGCCTTTTGACTCGGATGTACCCAGCCTCACCGGTTACTTTCAAGACCGTTTCCGACCCTTCCTTCAAATGTACACACCTAGGTTTGAACCTTTGAACTCTTGTGGTGATTGCTTATTTGTATTAAAAGGAACAAATATCACATCTGCAAAACAACTACTTGCCACAACACAACGATTGGGAATTTGGTATCCCACCCATTACAAAACATTTTCTTATTGGGTAATTGTCATTAAATAATAATACAAAGTTTTTCAAACTTTTTATTCAAATCACTAAAACTGAAAACATACCGTGTAGAATCCATGAAGTTGATGCATGTGTGTTTAATGCTATTATCCAGCGGTTCATTAGGCTGGACACAGTCGTGACTTGGGTCACCGGGTGACACGTCAACTTTCTCTCTCCGTGACCGTATTACCACGACAAGTTGTCACAATCGATGACCAAGGTTTTTTTTTTTTTTTTTTTTAAATATCAAACGGTAAATAACAATTCTTGGATTTTTGTTGAATGCAAAATCGGTCGAAATATTGACCGATCTCTCCAAATTGGTATCCCTCAATCGATATTCACCTTTTCTCCTTGTGCTTTTTTTTTGTTGGCCGACCGAAATTTTAATACCCACTGCATCCAGCCTTAGATGTGTCTTTTTATTCGCCATTGATGACTCCGAAACCGAGTAAACCCTCCAATCGAGCTCATAGTATCCACAAGAACTATTCCCACGTCCGGTAGCTTATGAGTCCAGATTAGAGTGATTTGGGTTCTGGAGGACTCAGATACATCATAACTTGGATAATAAAACGGTTTTCACCATTAATCAGTGATAATCCATTTATGCTTAAAACCCTCATTTGAATCTCTAAGCAAAGGCTGGCTTCTATCATGATCAGACAATCGTTTCATATCATTTGTAATACAAGATTAAGCAATCAATACAACCAGATATGAAAAAAATGGACTAAATTGGGTTCAATAATACTTAGATGATTTACTTCAAAAGCAAGCTTTGGAATTGTCACAGTTCATAATCAACCGTAAAGACACATCTAAATTTATTATCCCGAAGAACAAAAGAAAGAAGCACCTAAAGACTTCAAAATAGTCCATAAAAAGCAGTGTGCTTTGACAATCGTGATTTAACAAAGACAAACAGCCAGCGTCATCAAAATAATAGCCTTCATGAAAAAGCTTTTCGGCGTTCTATGATTGTTATTGTTGAAGGTGATGCACGTGGAAAGGGGAGTCGTACAAACTCTCTAAGAATCTTGAGTTCTTCATCGACAGAAACTTTTTCATTAAGCTCTATCTGAACTTTCTTTAGCACGGGTGACTTAGCCATGACGAGTTTCACAAATTCCAACTCAAGTTCCAAGTTACAAAATTTATCATCTCCAAATTCTCAAGATAATCAAAGTTGAAAGCAGAGTATTGGAAATCAAGAAAGTTCATTGAAACTTGAGGACCAGCCGACTTCTCAAACTACTCACAAAACATGTAAAAATATCAATAAAACCACAAACGAATAATGTGTAATTACCATATGTAATAGCATTATTTACCCTTATATTAAGTCTCACTAAATATGGGGAGTTCCTGATCAAACAAAGGGCAGAAGACATCTCATCTTGATCCCTTAAGCACAGAATTAAAAGAAGATTTTCAAGGTTGACGAATGAAGTTGGAAGCTGCTGTGACATACCACCTACAGCCAAGTACTTTAACCGAATACCAAAATCAGGATCAGCAAACAAAATAATCTTATCCGAGATATCATATTAAAGTTTTAACTACCTTCACATAATATCCTGAGATTGACAAAGCCCTAATCAAAGGTGCACACTTGAAAAGCTCAACAAAGGTAAACCTGTTTCCTCCTGCAGAATCTTTTTTGCTTCCATGTCCAAACTGCATTAAAATAATTTATAATAACATATATGATTAAAAGAGCTTTACAAGAATACAAGTAGTTGAATGAACCTTACCAAACTGACATTCTTTAGTAATGGGCAATTGGAGAGGAAATGTTTAAGTGTTTTGGAGGTCATCTCAACATGCATAAACTTCACGCCTCCAACCTACCAAAACCATTAAATGTTGATGGAGGTTCAAACTCACAATTTACGAGCTCTAGAACTTTCAATCCTTGCAATGAAAAGAACAAAGAAGGCAGCTTATAGCAGTAGTTGTTTGAAATAAGCAACTTTTTCACGCTTATTGCTCTTTGAAAGATGATATATTATCTGGTCCAACTCGAATACATTTCAAGTTTACCAACATCAATATTGAACTCCAATATAGAACCCGTGTGTCGTAATAACACATGGAAGATGGCACCCGCTAGCTTAGATTTCTTAGATTGTTTGGATTTAGGTGATACTTTAACCAGCTTGTCATCAAATACAAGTTTAGAAATGCTCATCCAACAATACCTCCATTTCCTTGACAAAATGCTGGTTCTTACTGCACTCGGATTGGCATTCGAGTTAGAACATATTCAATTATGTTTTCAGGAAGGTTGCTGAGTATATCCGAACTTAGACGTTGAGCTTTCATCTTATTACAGAGAGATTTCTTGTTCCATAAAGCTGCAATGTAGAATGCAAAAGCAAATGAGTTGTTTACAAAACATTTTTACCAATATTAGCCATGCAAATCTAACAAAATCAGATATTTCAAATATACTATTATAATCCAAATTTAATAGTTGCAGCTCATACTGAAGTAATCTACTCCTTAAACCAGAAAGCAGTGCAGGTTTTGGTACGTATGACCATAACCTCGCACATGATCATCAAAATCAAACAGATTAAGAATCGGAATATAACACATCAGCACACTTCTACCATTACCCCTTCCATTCACTCAAGTTTTCCAATTGAATGCTTCTTCCTAAAATCATTCACTTTTGC
Source organism: Chrysanthemum lavandulifolium (assembly GCA_022545495.1). Classification (NCBI taxonomy): domain Eukaryota; kingdom Viridiplantae; phylum Streptophyta; class Magnoliopsida; order Asterales; family Asteraceae; genus Chrysanthemum; species Chrysanthemum lavandulifolium. The sequence continues at coordinate 186,802,641 of CM040244.1, read as the reverse complement.
TTCTCGATTTTTAAATCTTTAAAATCAAATCCACTAATAAGCAATCTATGCAAGTATAGTCATCAATTTATATTTTACTGTGTTTATCAATTATCATATCGATATCATATCGATCGGTTTGTTATAGTATACCTCTGGATCACTGAAAACGATCATGTAATTGCAAAGTTGAATCTAAAAATGCTTGATCATTGTCTGATCGTTTATAGAAAGTAATATTGTTTTGGGTGTTAGGGTTTTTGAATGTGTGATGACGGACTATATATGTGGACTGGAAGAGCTTAACTTGTGTTACTACGGAAAACTGAGTGATATAAATTGTTGTATTGTTGAAGTTACTAAGGAAATGTTGGTGGTTAAGAGTGAAAATTATTACACGATTTCGTTATTATCAGTTTCGTTGAAGAGATAATTCACAAGTAAGATTTAAGAAGACCTACAAAATTGAGATTACTGGCGTTCAGTGTAACTAACCCAAGAAAGAGTAAGATTTTATGTAGGTTCAAACCGAATGTCAACGCATTTTAGGAGATGGTTTGATTACGTATTCTGTTTTCAGGGTATGTTATGTTGACTATTTCGCACTGTCAATGGTGCCTCTGATAATGATTGTAAAAACTAAGAAGGCAATAGTTTACAGTTACCTGCATAGTGCATTGCCCAAAAGGTAAAGTTTATCTAAAGTGAACTAGTGAAGTGAAAAAAAAAAAAAAAAAAGAAAAGAAAAGAAACTGTACAAATGCAGGAGTGAAACATTTATTTTCAATGGCTATTAGTTTGGTTATTGTATCTCAAATGAAGTCAAACCGAACTTTACTTTGTAGATATTATATGGTGAAAATGGATTTGCCGCAGCCATATATACTAAGGACAACCTTTAAACAATGTTACCGCAGTAATGGAAAATGGATATGGATTCTAAAGTGTAAAAACTAAAAAGTAGGTCAATATAGTTTTTAAGAAGGAATATTGTTTTTGAATGCATGTAGGGCATAGTTACCAGGTAACTTAAAACATATGAAAGTTGTGAATTGTAATCAATTGTTAACCTGTAATCAGTAAGATTGGATCGTCCGGAATGCTAAAAACATTTATACTATTATATTAACAACAATCAAATTGATAACTATACTATTATAATATTATACTCTACCTAAACACTAGAATGCTAATCCCTTGCTGTAACATGGCTGCCAAAAACTACAAATTGCCGTTACTGCCGAACTTTATCCCACGAAAGCATTTCTATAGTAGCAACTAGCTAGAAGTGATGATCAGGGCCGTCCTTTAAATTTTGAAATTTTTGAGGGCCCTAGACGAAATTACATAATGAGGAATTTCGAGAAGAAAATTTATATATAAAGTGCACCGTTTATAAGATAAAATACAATTAGTTATCTAAACGTTCAATATATTACTCATTTAGGATATTTCTCATCTAAATACTTTTTTCTTCGTGAAAAATATGTGTACACATGCATATAATTGTTAGCGGGACAAATTTTAAGAGCCCTAAAATTTTGGGGGCCTGTCGCCCACCTTGCACAACCTCGAAGACGGCCTTGGTGATGATATGGTATCATCCATTACTAGCACACGCCAATATATAGAGCTTTAACATGTATAAAGTACAAGTTATTCAAAGTACATTGAGTACCTTACAATGCTATTAAGTTTTTTTTAGAACAAAAATCATGTGGTAAGCTATGATAAATATCCACTTATGTGGTGGCCAAACACCTAAATATTACGGTCAAATTAGATGATTTTTATGATAATGCCATGTGAGTCAAAAGATACAACTATAGAAATTACCTTCAAACTTAAAAAAAAATCGCATTAGTTCATCCAAGGTTAAAGAAACAAATAAAATTGAAAATGGTATACCTTTTAGGGTTTAGTAAGCCAGAGTTGAATAAAAACACCAATGACAACAATAATCACAAGTTTGATGATTTTAGGTTTTGAGATAATTTCATATTTACCCAATCTAAACTTTAAACCCTGTAGCTTTTACTTTATTTACAAGGCCCATTAACTTTCTTGATAAATGATTTAGCCCATTAAGTGAAGGTTACAACACAAAAGAAAAAGAGGTGTTACTCTTAAATTGAAAATAATTTGATTAAGTTATGCACAAAAGAGAAAAGTAAAAAATATAAAACAGACATTGCAAGCTTTAATTGCAAATTTGCAAGGCTATCAAGATCAAAATTTCAACTAAGATCACTTTTAATTTTGCAGAAACATAAATAGTAACAACGGATTAAAATCTTAAGATTCTATCGATATCGATCAATTTGTCATGTTTTATTAGAAGGGTTAATGAGTCAAAATATTTTATATTATCATCAACAACTAGTTTGTGAAGATCGTTTATGAGCTCTAGGGATAACAATAACAACGATAAATAGAATGCACAATGAATAAGAAACATCATTGTTATTATTAAAGGTTCATCGCCATCATCTCTACTCTACTAAACACTATTCTACTAAACACTAACTAAGGCGTCTAACATAAACCATACGCTGGTTTTCACACACATACACCTTTGGTGTTTACATTGTTGACACACTAAAACCTAATTCCATGTATCTCTTATATAATAGAGATACTAGGGTTACAAATGACTACAAGGGACTAAATAATAATTTCTTCTTTAACAAGTAGGTCCCTTGTGTTTTATTCTTCCTTTATCATCTTCATTCCTTCACATTTCATGTTTTGTCTTAATCAACTCAAATATAAATCTCAACAATCTTCCCTAGTTGATAATGACAAAACCAAATAAGCACGAACTTCCACTAAAGTTAAGATGTCATGAAACATGTCGACTTCCCTTACACCATGCAATATCACCAAGGATCTTCAAGTTGCGACTTCTTTGTCGCCTTTCTTCCTCTTTTGTCATAATCTACTAGGAGAACCGCAAATATAAGCAACTTTGATCTTGACCATCACAAATCAATATCATACTTCCAATTCACCATCTAATGTCTCAAATTACCCACCATGAAGTTTTCCATGACTAAAATGAACTTAAGACAATAGATACTTAAACCAAAAGTACTAATAACGAATTACAATAGTAAAAATCTTCCCTCGAATGATGCATGTAGATGGTTAGACATTTAACAACAAGCTTCCCCGAAACCCATATGTTAACCATCTTTTGATTCTTCAAATCAGAGGCTCCATGTAAGGATCACTAATGAAGAAAACTAAGTATTACCAACTTGATCTCAATTAAAACTCGTGTCTTATGTCTTGTACTAACCACGTGAATATGAACTCATACCTGATGATATATGAGTAGACTTTGATCTCTTGATAAAATCCTCATCTTCAATGAGACACTGAGCACTACAATATAACTCCTTTAAGTGATAGCAAAATCTACTTGCTAGATTTACCAAGTCTTCGTCACAACATGAATGCACAAACAAGTTAACTCCTGCAAAATGGTATGATAAAACACGTATCCAAGAAACTCCACTTCATCGTCAAATAGGTGATAAATAACCATCTTCGTAACCAATTAATCAATAAACCAAAAATAAAACCCAAAAACCATCTCTTGTGTGTGAACCAACTATCCAATGTGTATGTCCGACATCTCTCAATCTAAACCAAGAACTATGTACCATCCGATATCGAGCAAAACTAGCAGTATAAACTCGAGCAGTACTAACTTCCTTCGGGCAGTACAAATTAAAAATGCAACAGTACTAATATCTACTACTAGCAACACTAACCGATAAGCATAACAATACTAATCATGAGTAGCAGCGAAACGGATAAACGTAGCGAGATTAATACTCCTTTGATACGACTAGCGATATTAATTGAAAAGTTGCAACAAGATAACCAATATCCACACTAGCATAACCTTCCAATTAAATAATGAGACTAAATAGTATGAGGTTTAATCAATCAATCTATTAGGATTTAGTAAATCCAAGACTTAAAGTGTCGACCACCTCAAGTATGTATACTGCGTTAAAAGCTCGTAGTCGTAGTAATTCAGATGATAGTAATTAGATTACTTAGTAACACCGTGGAGGACGGACGGGTCTTTACCCATCAGTATGCCCGATCCATGCCTAAAGTAGGCGTGCTATGCTTGTACCTACAAATACCCTTTGCCTCCAAGGCAAAGGGTTGGAGCTTATAATTCATTTTCTTTGTCTCACTAAGCTTCCCATCCTCTCCCTTTCTCTCTAAACCTTATATCCTACGCCTAACATATGTGCTAATGATGTGTTTGTGATAAACCAAGATGCTACAAATGGTATCAAGAGCCATGGTTTGATCATCCATCTCTCATGTTCTTGGTTTGATAGTGATTGTTGGGTTAAGGTTTGGTTTTACGATATCTTTGTGTATACGCGTGGGTCTCAGATACAAGTTTTGGTATCCTTAAAGCTCTAAATTTTACACTTAAAAACTCAAGATTCTTATGGGTTAAGGTTTATTGAGTGTTAAAATCTCAGTTTATTGCAAAAAGGTTCAAACTTTATGTGTTTTGTTGAGTTTTAAATGTGTTTGGATACGAGCATACTATTCTACGTGTAAGAGTGAAACGTGGTTTTGATCTTCAAGTCGTGTTTTTTTGGTGTTTTAAGGTTGTTTCATCATTATAATCTTTGCTAAACGGTTTGCTAAAAATCGCGGTTTATTTTGTACTGAATCTTAAAAAGTTTCACTCGCGGTTGGCATATTTTGTACTTTCATGATCATATCATCGAGGACATTTCATATAGACTAGGTTTAGTCTACATTTCATTGGCATCATTATCATCATGTTAGTTCATTCATGATTTTCATTTCACATTAAACGCGTAATTTTCATATTAAATAAACGTTATCGCGTAATTAATTATTTTGAACAATTGATCCATTACTTTCAAACATTATCCCGATATATTTTTATACTTACATTAAGTTTATAAAAATAATATTATGAGTTTACCCAGTGTTTTAAATTTATTTTGTATATAAATTGTTAAATTTATATTATTACGACGGTTTTCTTAAAAGCTACACGATAATTATTATTTCACTCAAATTTTGCAAGAAATGTATTTTTATAATTTTTATGACCTCAATATATTTTACTTGGATCCGTTAAAATTTATTTTTAACCAACGCTACCCTAAATGCTCAAATGTATATACAAGTTACAAGTTATCTTTACTTAATTTATTTTACTTATACATTTTACTTACATAATAATAAATATAAAAGAATAAATAAATATATGTATTATTAAACTCCATGGATGATTCACCTAAAATATCTACAAGATCTTTCTTTTATACAAACCCACACTCAATCACTTACACATACTACAATAACTCATAGTGTAAAAGTCAAGTTTTTTTTCTCTCTTCTTTTCTCTCAAAATTCGGCAGCCAAGGGATCAAAAGGAAGAGTCATTCCAAGATTTCAAGTCAAGTTTAATTAAACACTAGTCTCATTTGTTGCAAGGTTTTGTAATACAAACCTCAAGTGATTAGGAAAAACCTTTTGTCCATAAACCTCATCATATCACTAGTAAGCATTCATATTCATATTTTTATTTCATATTCATTTTCATGGTCATATCATTTTATTTGAGAAACATGCAAGTCTCATGATGTTTATCCCATTTTTAAAGGTTTTTAAGGTTTTTATGTGTTAAATATATATAATCCATCCTATAAATTACTCCTTGTTATATTTTAGTTTTGGTGATGTCTAGGAACCCATGACACCCTAAGAAGGTGTATGGTAGGATTAGAATAGCTTCGGAGTTGTTTTGAAGGGATTGGAATAGGTTTAGTACGAGAAAAACTATTTTCGACAAGTAATAAAAGTGGTCTGATCTTATTTTGAATTTCGGAAAATCCGACAGTAGACATGAGTTTTGGCCTAGATATTTAGAAAATATACTTTAAAAGCGAATCCGTGGCGCTTGAACGGATTAAAGCGGAGTTATAACGAAGAAGTTATGAATTTTTCAAGTTTGACGAAATATATATTTTCCGAAATTTCAGCAACCTATTTTTGTATTGTACGAGTCAAAAACGAGTCCTAAGCTTTACAAATTATTTCGACTTATCAAAAATATATTAGTATACTTTGATACGAAGCTAAGGACGATAATACGTGAGAAAAGCGGATTTATAACGACTAAAATATACACGTTTTCATAAATTGCCGTAACTTTATTATTTTAGAAAAACTATATTATTTTTACGAGACAAGTGTTACGGTAAACAAAACGACCATATTGAAGGCTATTTTTAACGATGACGTGGAACTTTTTGTAACAAGATATCTTCTAATAAAATCGAGATCACCAAGCATATTTTCTAAAATGATCAACCGTTTGTGTAGCGGAGTTGTAATAAATTATTTACGGTTGCTTAAACTTTGCCGAAACTCATTTTAAACCACATTTTGGACAAAATCACCATATTTAACCTCTATTATCTTTATGTTCGAGACCTCTATGACGAAAACTCATGTACTAAAACTTCTAGATTTTGATACAAGCTTTCCAAAACCGTTGAGTTCGTTTCCTAACGTTCGACGTACCCCATTTTACGACTAGTTTCTCGAAGCCATTTTTGTCACTTTCAAGAAATTTCCAACGACATTAATTTACTTACGAAAAGTTAAAATTTCACAACAAATCATTAATAAACTATTGTAGGATGACATTTTGACGTAAATACTTGTAAAGTAATTTAAGAATGGTCAAGACGTCAAAAGAGTATTTTTCAATGAATAGTATTATTTTCAAAACTCACAAATGGTATAAATAACATACTGAAATGCATGCATAACATTACATCATAACTCATTAAGTATCATATCATTCACAATAGGTCAAGGTTAAAGTATCACACTACATCTCGGTGTACTCACTTTTGTCATCGCCTCATTTTACCAAGTGAGTTTTCATAGCCCCACTTTTAATTGTTTTGTACTATTTTTGGGGGAGATACATGCTCAACTACTTGCTTTCATTTACACAAGTACTTTAAACTTTTACTGATTACCGTGAGTCATAGCCCCTACTCTTTTAATCGTTTTGAATTACTTTTGGGGGGAGATACATGCTCAACTATTTCTATGACAATCATGATTATTTGCAAACTACATGTTTATCCGAATCGAATGTTTAGTCATCTGGTAACAATTTTACCATGCTTAGAATTGTCATAGTATTATCATTGAGCTAATTGTCTTGCTATATTCATTGAGCTAATGGTCTTGGTATAATCGGTGAACTAATGGTCTTGGTAGAATCGTTGAACTAATGGTCTTGGTAGAACCAAGGTGAACTAATGGTCTTGGTAGAATCATTGAACTAATGGTCTTGGTACAATCTCAACTAATGGTCATGGAACAATTTGAAACCGTATAAATTATGTGTTATATTAAGTAGTCAGGATACATTAAGTTATGCACTATTTTGTGAATCCATTTGACATCAAGTGTTTGAACATGAACTATACACATTTTGGCGGTGGGTTGTGAACACACAAAGGTTGCAAGTTTTGTATGGGCGGAACTTGGGCGGGTGGATTTACAATGCCTTTCTTTGCATAAACGATTTTGAAAGGCTTTACATTTCAACACAAACTCTATGAACTCACTCAACCTTTGTGTTGACACTTTTAGCATGTTTTTATCTCGGTATCTAAGGCATTCACTTCATGGCATGCATGTGGACACATCATGGAGTCGCGGTGACGACGCTGCCTCACTGGGTTTTCGTACTTTAAAAACATCGTTTGGCTTGTAACAAAATTATTTCCGCACAAGTTGATTTTCATTTGGGACCTATACTTTGTAAACTCGATTGTTTTATTAAATCAAACGATGTGTTTTCCAAACGACACTTTAGGTCGTTCAATATAACTGTGATTGTGATGCTATGACAACAATCCCGAGAATTCCATTCCACGCAAAACAGTAATTTGGGGGTGTGATTGGCATCGAGCTTGATTATAGAGAACTAGGTTGCATCATTGACCCTAGACTATAACTACATCATCATAGCATCTCATCATTTCATCACAAGTGCATGTTCACTTTGCATGCGATTTATCGATACATTTTCGAGTTATTTACTTTCATTTCAAAACGATTGTCACATGGATGCCCTTAAATACCCACCCCATTATCTTTTCCTCATACTCTAACGTGGAGAATTCCTTGTCATTCCCTATCACAATTTTTTTTATATCAGCTGATTCACCATCGATAACGTCGAATGCCGAGATGAACCTTTAAGTAGGGCAAAGTCACTCTCACTCCATTGTTTCACCACTAACATGTTGAGTTACACGTTACTCACACATTAAGTCACTAAACCATCATACATTTGAAGCACTTACGACATCTCATAACCCATCTTCTTGGAATCCATCATTCATTTTTTTAAAAATAACCTCAAACTTATCACCTCATATCATATCTCTTTGGAGCGTTTATTATTGACATCGGACTTTGTTACGTCTCACCTTTCCTCTTATTTTGAAGAGTTATGGCGCCGAAGAAAGCCACACCTGAAATGACCCAAGCGGCTATTCAAAAGTTGATAAGGGATAGCATAGCCGATGCTCTAAGGATTGAAAGGGAAGCATTGAGTCTTCTTCTTTCTTGAGGCCGCGACTATCTGCCGAAGCCGCTAGAATTGCGAAGCCGAAGCCGCTAGGCTTTTGCTTCTGCAGAAATGCAGGAGGGTCCGGAGTTAAAAGTCGTCAGTATAAGGATTTCAAAAGTGGAGATCCCACGAAATTTAGAGGTACCGAGGAGCCACCGCCATGGTTAGATGGTTCGAGAAATTGAGTCTGTGTTTTTGTTATGTAATTGCGGGATGATAGCAAGGTCAAGTTTGCTACAGTACACTACTTGATGGAGCGTTGTCGTGGTGGAACTCTTATGCTCACCGATGGGAATGGAGAATGCTTTCAAGCTCACGTGGAATGAATTCAAGAACGGTAACTAAAAGTATTGTCCACGCATCTGAGGTGAAGAAATTAGAAACGAATTTTACGAGTTAGTAATCGCTGGTTATGACATCGAGACCTACATCGGGAGGTTTCAAGAGTTGGTGCACTATGTCCATCGATGGTTTGGGACAATGAGAAACTCATCGAAAATTTCATTGAAGGACTTCCACAATGTATTCAAGGAGATGTAACTTCTTCCGATCCACAAACAATTGAAGAAACTATTAGGATAACTCAAAACTCATGGCTCAAGTTGTGAAAGGGAAAATATTATCAACAATAACCACGACAACAATAACAATAATCACACCATCAACAACAACACCAACAACCAAACTAACCACAACAAAAGAAAATGGGAAAATGACCGGGGAGGTTATAATAACAACAACCAAAACCGTAACACTAACCATCATCAATGGCAGAATAGAGGACAAGGAGCATGAATGGTTTATGTTGTTGCACCAATAAGGCGAGAGGTTATCTTTGGAACCTACCCACTATGTAATCGATGTAAGTATCATCACACGGTCTTTGTCCCGCTAAGTGCTACAAGTGTCAACAACCGGGACACCTTGCCGAGAATTGTAGAGGCAAGGCCATGGTTACATGTTACTGAGATGCGGGAGCAAGGACATTATCGGAACCAATGTCCTCAAAACCAAGGTCAACCAGTTGAAGGTGCTCATGGAATGCATACATGTTAGGAGGAGAGAAGCTCGTCATGGTCACAATAACGCTGGAAGGCGAAGAAGTTTGGAAACTAATGGTCTTAATTTTCCTTATGTACTAGGTCGTACTAAGTTTATGTCTTCCATCGTATCCGGAACTTTATAACTTAACGATGTACTACTTTTGATAAACCACTCGTTGTAAAATATTCTAATCTATCGTAATTTATTTCCTTTCCGATTTGTTATTACTTACGAGAATTTTAATTCTTTTTACTTTAACTACCATTTTAACGACACGGTTTAAATCTTTGTAAACATTGAGAGTTATAACAACTAAACCGAACGTCACGTCATCGCTCCTTAATTATACATAGCCTAGCTAACTATGTCTAATGCGGAGGATCATGTTATGTTGGGAGCGATTGTTATAAATCTTAGTGCAAGCAAAATGTTCACATATTCCAAAGTCAAAGTGATGCTCATCAAGATATTCATCCAATATTTTCTACTATGGTGTTTTATACACTCAATCATCGATAACCGTAACGACACTTCTCCACGTCTTCTCTCCTCGTTATTCATCACAAACTCAAAAATTCGATAGACTAACACGAACTGAATTCGGGGAATTCCTTTTTAGATGGGCGAATGTGACAACTCGCAATCTCGTGTCATTTCTCAAGTTTCACTATTTCATCATTTATCGTGAACCTGGTTTTATTTAGTACCAAATCAGCGTAACCTTAGTGGTTTAGTTGCGAATTCATGATCATATCATCGAGGACATTTCATATAGACTAGGTTTAGTCTACATTTCATTGGCATCATTATCATCATGTTAGTTCATTCATGATTTTTCATTTCACATTAAACGCGTAATTTTCATATTAAATAAACGTTATCGCGTAATTAATTATTTTGAACAATTGATCCATTACTTTCAAACATTATCCGGTATATTTTTATACTTACATTAAGTTTATAAAATAATATTATGAGTTTACCAGTGTTTTAAATTTATTTTGTATATAAATTGTTAAATTTATATTATTGACGAGTTTTCTTAAGAGCTACACGATAATTATTATTTCACTCAAATTTTGCAAGAAATGTATTTTTATAATTTTATGACCTCAATATATTTTACTTAGATCCGTTAAAATTTATTTTAACCAACGCTACCCTAAATGCTCAAATGTATATAAGTTACAAGTTATCTTTACTTAATTTATTTTACTTATACATTTTACTTACATAATAATAAATATAAAAGAATAAATAAATATATGTATTATTAAACTCCATGGATGATTCACCTAAAATATCTACAAGATCTTTCTTTATACAAACCCACACTCAATCACTTACACATACTACAATAACTCATAGTGTAAAGTCAAGTTTTTTCATCTCTCTCTTTTCTCTCAAAATTCGCAGCCAAGGGATCAAAAGGAAGAGTCATTCCAAGATTTCAAGTCAAGTTTAATTAAACACTAGTCTCATTTGTTGCAAGGTTTTGTAATACAAACCTCAGTGATTAGGAAAACCTTTTGTCCATAAACCTCATCATATCACTAGTAAGCATTCATATTCATATTTTTATTTCATATTCATTTTCATGGTCATATCATTTTATTTGAGAAACATGCAAGTCTCATGATGTTTATCCCATTTTAAAGGTTTTAAGGTTTTTATGTGTTAAATATATATAATCCATCCTATAAATTACTCCTTGTTATATTTTAGTTTTGGTGATGTCTAGGAACCCATGACACCCTAAGAAGGTGTATGGTAGGATTAGAATAACCGGAGTTGTTTTGAAGGGATTGGAATAGGTTTAATACGAGAAAAACTATTTTCGACAAGTAATAAAAGTGGTCTGATCTTATTTTGAATTTCTGGAAAATCCGACAGTAGACATGAGTTTTGGCCTAGATATTTAGAAAATATACTTTAAAACTAATCCGTGGCGCTTGAACGGATTAAACGGAGTTATAACGAAGAAGTTATGAATTTTTCAAGTTTGACGACGAAATATATATTTTCAAATTTCAAGAACCTATTTTTGTATTATATGAGTCAAAACGAGTCCTAAGCTTTACAAATTATTTCGACTTATCAAAATATATTAGTATACTTTGATACGAAGCTAAGGACGTATAATACGTAGAAAGCGGATTTATAACGACTAAAATATACACGTTTTCATAAATTGTCAGAACTTTATTATTTTAGAAAAACTATATTATTTTTACGAGACAAGTGTTACGGTAAACAAAACGACCATATTGAAGGCTATTTTTAACGATGACGTGGAACTTTTTGTAACAAGATATCTTCTAATAAAATCGAGATCACCAAGCATATTTTCTAAAATGATCAACCGTTTGTGTAGCGGAGTTGTAATAAATTATTTACGGTTGCTTAAACTTTGCCGAAACTCATTTTAAACCACATTTTGGACAAAATCACCATATTTAACCTCTATTATCTTTATGTTCGAGACCTCTATGACGAAAACTCATGTACTAAAACTTCTAGATTTTGATACAAGCTTTCCAAAACCGTTGAGTTCGTTTCCTAACGTTCGACGTACCCCATTTTACGACTAGTTTCTCGAAGCCATTTTTGTCACTTTCAAGAAATTTCCAACGACATTAATTTACGACGAAAAGTTAAAATTTCACAACAAATCATTAATAAACTATTGTAGGATGACATTTTGACGTAAATACTTGTAAAGTAATTTAAGAATGGTCAAGACGTCAAAAGAGTATTTTTCGACGAATAGTATTATTTTCAAAACTCACAAATGGTATAAATAACATACGAAATGCATGCATAACATTACATCATAACTCATTAAGTATCATATCATTCACAATAGGTCAAGGTTAAAGTATCACACTACATCTCGGTGTACTCACTTTTGTCATCGCCTCATTTTACCAAGTGAGTTTTCATAGCCCCACTTTTAATTGTTTTGTACTATTTTTGGGGGAGATACATGCTCAACTACTTGCTTTCATTTACACAAGTACTTTAAACTTTTACTGATTACCGTGAGTCATAGCCCCTACTCTTTTAATCGTTTTGAATTACTTTTGGGGGGAGATACATGCTCAACTATTTCTATGACAATCATGATTATTTGCAAACTACATGTTTATCCGAACTGAATGTTTAGTCATACGAAGTAACAATTTTACCATGCTTAGAATTGTCATAGTATTATCATTGAGCTAATTGTCTTGCTATATTCATTGAGCTAATGGTCTTGGTATAATCAGTGAACTAATGGTCTTGGTAGAATCAAATGAACTAATGGTCTTGGTAGAACCCGGTGAACTAATGGTCTTGGTAGAATCATTGAACTAATGGTCTTGGTACAATCTCGAACTAATGGTCATGGAACAATTTGAAACCGTATAAATTATGTGTTATATTAAGTAGTGTGGATACATTAAGTTATGCACTATTTTGTGAATCCATTTGACATCAAGTGTTTGAACATGAACTATACACATTTTGGCGGTGGGTTGTGAACACACGGGTTGCAAGTTTTGTATGGGCGGAACTTGGAACTGGGTGGATTTACAATGCCTTTGCTGCATAAACGATTTTGAAAGGCTTTACATTTCAACACAAACTCTATGAACTCACTCAACCTTTGTGTTGACACTTTTAGCATGTTTTTATCTCAGGTATCTAAGGCATTCACTTCATGGCATGCATGTGGACACATCATGGAGTCGCGGTGACGACGCGTCTCACTTGGGTTTTTCGTACTTTAAAACATCGTTTGGCTTGTAACAAAATTATTTCCGCACAAGTTGATTTTCATTTGGGACCTATACTTTGTAAACTCTGATTGTTTTATTAAATCAAACGATGTGTTTTCCAAACGACACTTTAGGTCGTTCAATATAACTGTGATTGTGATGCTATGACGGTCAATCCCTGTGAATTCCATTCCACCGCAAAATGTAATTTGGGGTGTGACATACGCGTAAGGTGTTCTTCAAGTGATCTTCAAATCAGTTGGTTAACTCAGTGTTTTCTTGCTTGGATAAGCCTGAAAATACTTCGACTTTGGATATCTCTTACACTGTTTTAAGTGTAAAAGGTTTTTTGGGTAAAACCCTAATTTTAAGCATAAGCATAAAGCTTACGAGTAAAAAATCCTTACGCATAAGCCTTCTTCTACGCATAAGCTTGTCTTACGCCTAAGGAAAACTTACGCATAAGGTTATTACTTCTAAGCCTTGGTTTACGCCTAAACTTAAGCCTTTTATCCTAAAAGTCTACGCGTAAGCTTTAGACTACGCGTAAGCTCTGTCTACGCGTAAGCCTGTGTCTACGCATAAGTTATTGTTTACGCCTAAGCTGCTGTCTACGCGTAAGCTTGCTGTCTACGCATAAGTGTATAAGTTTTACGGTTTCTCTCTTGATTTTGTAAAATCCGTGAAAGAATATATTTCCGGTTAAATCAAAGATTTGTAAAATCCCGTAGAATTTAAACATGTCTTCCGTTCTTGATGATGTGCAAGTCGCAGGATCGGATACTCGTCCTCCCATGCTTGATAGAACCGACTATGAGTCTTGGTCACAAAGAATCGGTATCTTCGCTTAGGAAAGGAAAATGGGGTTAACATCCTTAAGTCAATTGATGAAGGACCATATCAAATTGAGACTACCAGAGACATTTTGGAAACTGCTGCTGATGGTTCTGTGACATTAGGACTGGATATACCTAAGACTTATGATGAGCTTTCTGATAAGGAGAAGAAGAGATATGATGCAGACATCAGAGCTTCAAACATTGTTCTCCAAGGTCTACCTAAAGACATCTACAAGTTGATCAATCACAACACTAAAGCTAAGGTTGTTTGGGACAATGTTAAGATGCTTCTATCTGGTTCTGAACTGACTCAAGAAGACATGGAGTCTCAGCTGTATGATGACTTTGAGAACTTTGAAATGATACCAGGGGAAAGTGTGACTGAATTTCATGTCAGAGTTTACAAGCTTGTGAATGATATGAGGAATATCAAAATGGCAATGCCGAATATTCAGCTAAATTCAAAGTTTGTGAACAACATGATTCCCGAGTGGAACAAATTTGTCACAGCAGTCAAACTCAACAAAGGATTGAAGAACACCAATTATGAGCAACTGTATGCTTATTTGCTTCAAAATGAGAAACATGCAGCATTTGACCGAATGATCATGGAAAAGTTCAAGACCAATGCTGGAGAAGCAAGCTCTTCAAATGATTCTACTGCATTCTACACTAATGTAGGGATCACTACCAAAGCATCACAAGTCATACCTAATGGAAATGGTAACCACAAGCTCATTCCTGATCCAGGTTATAAGCCACCTGATTCTGACGCAGTCATGGAACACTTTATCAATCAAGTGGCTCTTATGGTCAAGTAAAACTTGAATCTCACCCCACACACTAACAATTATCTCAGAACTGCATCAAATCGTCAAAATCATGCTACTGTGAAAGACGAAAAGATTGTGGTGCAAAATGTGCAGGGAAGACAAAATGCTTACCTTCCACACAATGAAAAAGGGAATGTAGGCGCTGGTTATGGGAATGCTGGTGTTGGTGGTGGATATGTGGGAATTCATAATCGTGGAAGGAATATGGCTCAGGGTCAAGTTAAACCAATCAAGTGCTACAACTGTGGTGGAGAAGGGTACATTGCTAGGAACTGCACTCAACCAAAATGTCCTCAAAATGCAGAATACTTCAGAGACAAGATGTTGTTGGTTCAAGCACAAGATAATGGAGCTATGTTGAATGAAGAGGAGCTGTTGTTCTTGACTGATGGGAATGCTAAGACATACGATGCTGATGTGGACGAACAACAAGTGTGTTAATACAAATAAGCCGTAAAAATGTTTATTTATATTTTATGATCTTCTAATGTTTTGTCGATAACAAACGTAAAATCATTTTAACGAAACAAATAAAATACGTAAATAGTTTGATTCAATAGTTTCCTAATACACTTACATTTTCACATAAAACACTAAAACAAGTATAAGTGATTTTATGTCTTAGAGATACATATGTACAACAAATAGTGTTTCCATATTGGGCTAACATATACTTAAACTAAGTATATACTAAAATGGGTAAAAACAAGTATATACTAAAATGGGTAAAAACAAGTATATACTAAATGGGTAAAAACTAGCAAATGGTATTGACCCATAACCCATGGTTTTATATATACCACTTAACCAAGTTCATTGTATCCTTGAGATACATTGTATCTAGAAAGAAAACCATGGATCAACCCATAACCCATGACCCATGACCCATAACCAAAAATACCCATGGGCAAAGAGGAGCATCCCACGGATCCCTAGCTTTGTGCTAGCCGGATCCCTTGTGGTAGGGATCCATGGATTCGAGGAACGAGAAAATTTCTCTATAAATAAAGAGCCATTTCTTCCTTTCTACTCACCACTTTACACACATACTTCCCCCAAGTATTATACCTCTCTAACCTCAGATCCAAGAGATCTATGTAGTTTGTCTTTTTTTTTGTGTGATTCTCTAGGTTCCTCTTAAAGGCGAGATCACCACTTCTTGAAGTCGAGCAAGCTCAAGTCCATGAGTTGCCATGCTTCGTCATCATCAAGACAACTAAGGTTCTTTTGTTGATAGTTCTTTCTTCCTCCATAGATGTTGGGTTGAAGGCATTAGTGAAGGATGCCGAAAGTGTCAAGACAAAAGCATTAGTGAAAGGTGCTTATCGTTCGTGTCAAAAGCATTAGTGAAGAATGCTAAAGGTGTCAAGACAAAGGCATTAGTGAATGGTGCCAAGCGTTGTGTCAAAGGCATTAGTGAAGGATGCCTAAGAATCAAATCAAGTGGCATTTGGGAAGAATGCCTAGGTTGTATAATCGATGAGGTGCATCGTTATACATATAAGTATTTGTTTATTTCCAAGGATGGTGATATCCTTTATGGTGTTGTAACAAGGAGTGGATCTCCTTGATATTAGGTGTTATGTTGTGAAGGGTAGTAGTTCCTCCATAGTAATGGAACTAGGTGCTGAGCCTAGTACCTAATAAAGGGTAGGCGACGTTGTGATAGGATTAGTTCTCCTTGGTGTGAAAGAACTCGGTGGTTAGCCTAGCACCGTATAAAGGGTAGGCGACGTTGTGTTAGGTGTGGTTCGCCTTGGTGTGAAAGAACTTGGTATTTAGCTTTGTACCGGAAAAAGGTGTAAGCGACGTTGTGAAGGCTTCTCTGCCATAAGGAATTGGTATAGTGTTTACGAAATCTCGAGTAGGTGACTCGGGGAGTGGAGTAGGGCAAGGAAGGTGTCCTTGTAGCGAACCACTATAAATACTTGTGTCGTGGTGATGTGCTTCTTACTCTTTATCTTTCATTACACGCTTATGTTGGGTTCAAGAAATACCCAAACCCTTTAATCTAGGATTTGAATAGAAAATAGCCCAAGTGTTTAATCCGTTAACACTAACAGTCACCGAGTGCATAGTCTCTCGGTGAGTCATCTTCGGATACTCAATATGAGGCGAAGAAGAAGTCTCTCCACTCAATAAGGCGGAACTTAAAGGGTGAAGACCGAGTCAAGAAGAAGATGATGGATTCAATGAGTGATGACAATAACTCACTAAATCCCTAAGACTCTCTCCAACTACTTACATCAAGACAAACCAAGTAGAAGACTAAAGGATGTAAAGATCAAGAAAGAGCGGGACAAGGCGGAAAAGGTTGAATCGGATAAGACGAAGTCCTTATCAACCAAAGTCAACTTTCCACGAATGGCAAAGATCGGGCTCGATGTCATCACCGAACTTAGGAAAGTAGTCTTGTCTCTTACCTAGAATAGTCTTTAGAATGAGACAAAATACATCAAGATTTTGTCTTACAGATGATGTCGCTTGTCACTTAGGAAAGAGTCAAATATCATACATGTATAAATAGCATAAGAGATGGAGTGAAAAGGTTAAGCTTGTGAATTGTAAAACACACATACATGCAAGCCATCTTTTCACTCCTCCAAATACAACTTAGTTCTTGAGATAGCTCAATGAGCTCTAAGAGTTGTGCTTAGACTTAGCCCGAGCTTAGAGAGAGTCACTCAACTTTGTCATTTCAATCCCATGTACTATTCCGCAAGTACTTGGGTAACGATTCTTTTTGATTTATTTCTAATAAGAATATGATGTTGAAAATTACTTTGTGTGTTTTACTTATGTTAATTTCGGTCATTATTCACTATTAACTTGTTTTATATACTTAAACTGCTTTAAACGATAGTGAATAGGGAACAACAAGTGGTATCGAGCAAGGCTAATTATAAAACTCGCTTTTTAGGCCGCTCTAAAAGTTTTAAATTAGGATCCTAAATGGTCGAAATTGATGTACCCCAACTAGTCGATAAAAGGGTGGAGCTTATTCAAATGTTGCCCTAGACTTGAAGTTGGCAAATTCAACAAATGGAAAAGCGAATGCTTTGCTATTTGATTGGGATGGAACCTTATTATATCAAGTGTATAAATGAAGGTCCATTTGTCCCAAAGATCAAGGGTTGCCCAAACACAAGCTCGGTGGACCAGGATGAAAGGAGAGTGGTCAACCAGACCAAAGACTCAAAAGTATCATAATATCTTGTCTTCCGACGATATTATGGAGTCATATAAGTCGTAGTACGACTAAGCAAACCAGGATGACCTAGTTCATAGTCATGAAGGACCATCCGATACCAAGGAAAACAGGATAATGGACTGAAACTTGAGTATAACACCTTAAGGGCTAAGGACTCGAAACTCTCTCAAACTTACACCGGTACAAAACTCTTTAAATGAATTGTCAAATGATGGTGTTAAGTTGTCCAAACATGAAATCAATGTTGGTTTTGTCAGCCTCTCTCGAGAAGTGGTTGAATTTCTCTCGGGGACTTAGGAATGCTAATCATATCCAAAATCTTGAGCTTCACGAAATTTATGAAAAATTTGTCTATGAGGAAAACCTCATCAATGCACGATACCCGACTTAAAGAAGTCTCGAAGTCAAGAAGTCCATGACCACCACCTCATCACCAATATCAATTGCTTTCTATTCTAACAATGTTGTTCAAGATTTTCGGAAAATTTTGATGATGAGCCCGATGAGAGATCAAGTGAGGAGTACCTAAATGACATGAACACCGAATTTCGTGAAAGGGCACTCCTTGCTAACTCTCGAAGGTTTATAAAAAGAAACAAAGGTTTTCAATGCCAAAGCAAATGAGGACACCGAATGCTTTAAGTGTCACAAAAGAGGTCATTTTGCAAAAGACTGCTTTTCAAAACAATTTCAACCTCTTATAAACCATCGTGGTTAAATCACCCTCGTGCTTTAGCAAATTTCAACCAAAAATCTATCGGTCTCATCAAAACTTTCAAAACAAATGATCAAAACAAAACTGTTGATTTTGAAGCTAAGTATAAGAAAGTCAAAGCTAAGCTTGCATTGCTCGAGGCCACCCCTCGTAAACAACAAAAGTGTTCAATGCATGCGTAGTAAAACAAAGGCCTTGTTATTTCGTGAACCCCGAACCGAGAACAAACAAACAAGTCCATAAGTAAACTTAAATTCAAAAAGATTAAACTAAATCAAATAAACAAGCTGAGATTAAGACCAGTAGTATAACCACATTCTAATTCAACCCATGAGCTCACTATATAACCCGACTCGAATTCTAGTCGGTTTTAATCCCAATCTGAATCCAACGACAACAACAAGATTAACAATTCCAACTCCATGTCAAGATTAGAAATTAAATAAATCGACAAGCTTGCAACACTATTTAGGTTATACCCGACTCAAAATCATCACGTGTACAGTTTGACTCATGACTACTGTGGGTCTTAAACCCCACCCGTGACTACACACATCAAAAACACCACAACACACATGTCAATACCACACGAAACATATTAAATATGCTTTAAATCGGTTCATATCCATTAATTCTACCACAAATCTGTTATAATCGATTTATACTAAAAGAATTTTTAAATCCCTTTTTTTATCCACGAAATCATTACAAAACACTTTATATTTGGTTTTAACAATAGATCAAACAAGAGTGATTTGGGGCTTTCGGCTTACCACGAAAGAGGAAGAGAAAAGAAGGGTGATGAGGTGAGAGACAAACCCTAGACCATACCCGAGCATAACTCCAATACACGAACCAAAAAGTACCAACAACACCACGATCACATCGCTCGAATCAACCCTAAATTTAACCCGATCTTGTAACCACAAACATTTCTCTTCGCATCTTGACCCAACATATAGGGTGGTGGCTGATGATGGCAGTAGAGGCAGTGGTTGTGACGGCCATGGCGGCTTGTGGCCAGAGGTGAGGAGGAGGTGAGAGGTGTTGTGTTATTACTAGGGTTGCAAAATGAAGACAAAATCCTAATTTGTTCTATTTATACTCTCACAAGTTTTAAAACCAAATTACAAGTTATCAAAACTCAAGAGGCGGCGTGTAATTATTCCATAAGGACAATCTGTAATTTCTCCAAACTTTTATGATTTTGAGGTTTGGGACACATTCGTGCTCGATAAGGATCGATTCAACTCATGAAAATTACGCCATTGCGTTTAAAATAAATTTTCCAATCAAAACAAGTATTCAAACGACTAATTTCCGAAACCAATACAATGATCAAATCAAATTGTTTAACAAGTTTACAATTGTGCCGGTATGCATTGTATGCAATTTTCACTTTTCACGAGATAACTTCTCGTTTCGAATTAAATGAGTTCAAAAAAGTTTGTAAATGAAAACTAAGGATAATTCCTTGCAAAGACATGTATGGAAAATCACGAGTTGTTACAATATAACCTTGCATAATGGTTTATGTAATGCTTGACCTATGTGTAACGGTCATAAAACCAATTTTCTCTTTATAACGTTTGATCGTTGTGTAACGGTCATAAAACCAAAATTTATTTGTATAATGTATGATATTATGTAAAGATCATAAAACCATTATTCTATCCTTGACTGTTGTGTAATTGTCATAAAACCAATTTATAATATTCGACCGTTGTGTAACGGTCATAAGCCATAATTTCTCTATATAACGTCTTTCTATGACTGATTCTTTCTCGCTCACAAGTTTTTATCTCCTTACACATTATCTCGATCTCATATCGTTATACTTTTGTGTTTTACGTGGTCTATCTTTCCATCTGTTGATGTTGTAGCTTCATCAACATAATAGCTGAGATCATTATGTACACTACTTATCTTGGGTTAAAGCTTTACATTTTTATTCCAAATGACACTTGGAAACATAAATCTTTCTCAGAAAAGATTTTACATTCTCGGCTCAGAAAGTCTCTAAAGAAATCGGTGGAACATTCCTTTTCCAAGTTATTTGGAAAACAATTGGGTATTCGGGACGATCATGTCTTAAGAAAAGGTATTCACTATATTCAAATACATTTACTCATGTAATAATCACTTTCTTCTTTACATATTTATTGCCTACTTATAAATCATTAAAAAAAACAAAGTACCACACAACACTCATACACACACAAAATGATTGCTAGTTACACTCAATCAAGTAAGAATACCACTCCAAAACTCAATCAATCAAGAACAACACTAGCAGTAGATGATGATCCAGTTTTGGTTGGTAAGCTTGGTTTTGTGAGCTGTGTTCAAGAGTAGCTACGCTGTAGTGAACGCTTAACTAGAATTTAATATATAGGTAAACTAAAAAAATTATATATGCTTCATATTGAATAAGCTTACAATTCTTTGTCTTCAACTTTATGTTAAGGATCCGAAGGTAAATTCTTTTCATCCTGGCCCTTTTCAGTATCGATAATTTCATCTTTAGAACTAGATTTGCTGCTTTTGTTCATTTTGAGAACCTCACGAGCAGCTTTTGTTGCAATATCTTTCTCTATACAAAGTAGAACATTGGCTAATTTATACAGGAGACAATCTAATAAATGAGTAATTAAATTACTAGTATATACCTTTCTTTGGAGGTGCACTAGACTGTCCATTTGTTTTTGAGAAACTTCAACAACAAATTTCTAATAGTTAACGAACCGGCTTTTGTGATCTACATTTAGGAGCACTATTACTTAAATTTATCTTCATTTGAAAAATATAATTAAGCAACATAAGGATTAATAAAAGGGAGCTTACAATGGATGCATAAGACTTTTTTAACATCTTTTTTAGCGCATGAGCGTTCGTCAGATTGTATTAATGAACTCATATTGTTTGATGAGTCCACAGTAATTTTATCATGTTATGTGGTATAATTGTTCTTGATAATTTAATTGTTTTTTTAGTGATGTTCTTGATAGATTGAGTTTTGAAGTGGTTTTCTTGATTGATTGAGTGGAACTAGCAATCATTGTGTGCGTGTTGTAATCTTGACGATTTGGGTTTTTTTGAATTTATGGGTTTGGTGTTTTAAGTGTTCTTCATTTTCTATTATTATTAAATATAAATTCAATAGAAAATCAAATGATGAAGAAGATGAGGGTATACAATTTGCAGGCCGTTGACCAAAAAGATACAATTTGATGAGTGCTTTAACTTACGAACGATGTTCTAAAAAAAATAGTGATTAAAATTTTAAAATATGTCAAAATGATTACAAATGTTTGAATTGTGTAGACGCTAAATAGCATTATACAATTTATTTAAATAAAACGCATACAATCAAATTATACATACATATGTAATATTTTTTATCTGATATAATATAAGTAATTAAACTATTTAATTGATCAAGCAATACACTACCGCGACATATATATAACCTCAACAAAGTGCGGTATTTTATATTTCCTCATAAACATATACAAGTATAATTAATTAAAGTTGAAACGCTTAACTAAAGTATCCGCCGTCTGCAAGTATCCGTATACCCATTAAAACTTGCATGTTTGCATATATACCCAAAACATGCTTAAAATGCATTGTAAATCATGCATCTAATCATATAGTTTATGTCCAAAAGAATTACATAGGGACTATAATGTACTTTTAGTATAGAGAAAGAATAGAGGCAAAAGTGAAACCAAATTTCACCATTTGGGTATTCATTCACAGCAGCCATGGAAATGGTTGAAGCAGAAGATCAAACCCAACATAAAAAAACTGATGAAACTATGGAAATAGAAGATCAAGATCGAATAAGTTTGTTACCAGATTGCTTACTCATCGAAATCATCTCTCTTTTAGGAACTACAAAAGAGGCTATTAAAACAAGTACACTTTCGAAACGATGGCAACATCTTTGGACTTATGTTCCAAATCTCATATTCTCCGATTCTTACCATGATGATAATCATTTGATATCTGATTTCTATTCATTTGTTGACAAAACCTTAATTCAATGTCGCCTATCAAACCTTAACAAATTCAATATCCATACAAGATATGGTACCCAATTCGAGTCACAAGTCAATAGCTGGATTCATTACGCTGTTAGTTGTAACGCTCGAGATTTTCAGTTAACGTTATGGAATATAAATCTTAGTGATGTATCTGAGTTTGAGTTACATTCTGACTTCTTTTCAATAATTCATGTTTTACTTAAACTGTCTTTAGGAGGGTGTTTATATAATCCAACTGGTGTCATTAGTTGGAATAAACTTACGAGTTTGTTTATTTCGATGGGGATTTAAGTGAAGATTTGATTCAAAATATACTATCTGGAAGTCCTCTTTTGGAAACTTTGAAGTTGCACAGATGCAATGGTTTTAGGCGGATTGATATTACGTCCAAGAGTGTTAAGAAATTTGTGTTCACTGGATACATGTCTGAAGAGGATCAGGATGGATTTAATGATATTATCGAAATTAATGCTCCTTATATTGCGTCGCTAGCAATCGAAGATGATCTTTTGTTGGGGAATATTTTGCTGCTAAATGTGTCTTCTCTAGTCGAAGCTCACTTAGATTACATGACTGGTGAGGGTGAGTATGATGACACACCATGTGAGGAAGCGGAAGAAGAGTTTTTCAAAGGACTTATACATAGCCTTCGCCATGTCAAGGAGATTATAATTGGGACTTTATGTTCAAAGGTAAACAAATTTTGTTTTATTTCGGCTATTCGTGTCTTTGTTGCTTTAGTAGTACTTATACCGATTATTCTTGATCAAAGGCAGATGTTAGTACTCAGGTGTTTGGATGCACATTTTAAAAGTGATTGTCAGGACTTGAACAACAACAAAAAGATTATTAGTTGCTTAAACAAGAGATTGGTAGATAATTTACTCGTAGCTTATAAATAACTTGTAATATAATTATGTTTACCCCGAAGCTAAAACAAAGTTTTGCGATCCACGCCACATTAACTAGTTTAATAGCATAAAGGATCACCCTTTGAGTTCACAACACAAAGCTTACATTTTTTCGCTTGAGAGTGTCTCTTTAGCTCATAAGGGTGTGATTGGACGTTCTACATTCGCTTTACTTTCATCTTAACCAGCTTTCACAGGCATATCAATCTTCTAATGTTGTACTCTTTGCATATCTACTTTTTGTTTTTAGGTTTTCTTGTTTGGAAGCAAAAGGATTAAATTTTCCATCAAACTTGAAGGTTGTCGATGCTACTGCACATTTATACTCTTATACTGATTGGGATGAGTATGATAGTGATTCAAATGAAAGTGGTAATTGGAGGAACTATTGTTTGCTGATGGTCCTCAAAGTGAAGGTGATGAGGCGCATTGATTAATCACACTTTGCGTTCATGTTTGGGTAGAAATTTTTGGTGTATTGCAGCTGCATTTAGTTTTGTTAGACCCATGATTTTCATTGAATAGACTCTGTAAAATGATTGCTTTAACCTTGAAAAAGCTACCTGATGGAAAAATCTTCTTTGGCTTATAAGCTTATCAAATGTTGGTTCTTTGTCTTCTGTGGTTCTCTCATTCAATGGTTAGGCTTTAAATCCTTATAGCTATTCCTGTTGTACATGAAAGGAGGTTGGTTTTATATGACAGATCCATTACTGAAATCTGGTATTTATATGTGTGACTAGAATGTATACGTGCATGTATTAATTCATATATCCATACTACATAACAAGTGTTTAAGACCAGAAACAGGTAAACAAATGAGGTTTTTCCCTCTTTAGGTTACCTGGGGAGGGCGAGCCTTTTGACTCGGATGTACCCAGCCTCACCGGGTTACTTTCAAGACCGTTTCCGACCCTTCCCTTCAAATGTACACACCTAGGTTTGAACCTTTGAACTCTTGTGGTGATTGCTTATTTGTATTAAAAGGAACAAATATCACATCTGCAAAACAACTACTTGCCACAACGATTGGGAATTTGGTATCCCACCCATTACAAAACATTTTCTTATTGGGTAATTGTCATTAAATAATAATACAAAGTTTTTCAAACTTTTTATTCAAATCACTAAAACTGAAAACATACCGTGTAGAATCCATGAAGTTGATGCATGTGTGTTTAATGCTATTATCCAGGTTCATTAGGCTCGACACAACGTGACTGGTCACCGGGTGACACGTCAACTTTCTCTCTCCGGCGACCAGACACGACCAAGTTGTCACATCGATGACCAAGGTTTTTTTTTTTTTTTTTTTTTTTTAATATCAAACGGTAAATAACAATTCTTGGATTTTTGTTGAATGCAAAATTGGTCGAAATATTGACCGATCTCTCCAAATTGGTATCCCTCAATCGATATTCACCTTTTCTCCTTGTGCTTTTTTTTTGTTGACCGACCAAAATTTTAATACCCACTGCGTCCAGCCTTAGATGTGTCTTTTTATTCGCCATTGATGACTCCGAAACCGAGTAAACCCTCCAATCGAGCTCATAGTATCCACAAGAACTATTCCCACGTCCGGTAGCTTATGAGTCCAGATTAGAGTGATTTGGGTTCTCGAGGACTCAGATACATCATAACTTGGATAATAAAACGGTTTTCACCATTAATCAGTGATAATCCATTTATGCTTAAAACCCTCATTTGAATCTCTAAGCAAAGGCTGGCTTCTATCATGATCAGACAATCGTTTCATATCATTTGTAATACAAGATTAAGCAATCAATACAACCAGATATGAAAAAAATGGACTAAATTGGGTTCAATAATACTTAGATGATTTACTTCAAAAGCAAGCTTTGGAATTGTCACAGTTCATAATCAACTGTAAAGACACATCTAAATTTATTATCCCAAGAACAAAAGAAAGAAGCACCTAAAGACTTCAAAATAGTCCATAAAAGCAGTGTGCTTTGACAATCGTGATTTAACAAAGACAAACAGCCAGCGTCATCAAAATAATAGCCTTCATGAAAAAGCTTTTCGGCGTTCTATGATTGTTATTGTTGAAGGTGATGCACGTGGAAAGGGGAGTCGTACAAACTCTCTAAGAATCTTGAGTTCTTCATCGACAGAAACTTTTTCATTAAGCTCTATCTGAACTTTCTTTAGCACGGGTGACTTAGCCATGACGAGTTTCACAAATTCCAACTCAAGTTCCAAGTTACAAAAATTTATCATCTCCAAATTCTCAAGATAATCAAAGTTGAAAGCAGAGTATTGGAAATCAAGAAAGTTCATTGAAACTTGAGGACCAGCCGACTTCTCAAACTACTCACAAAACATGTAAAAATATCAATAAAACCACAAACGAATAATGTGTAATTACCATATGTAATAGCATTATTTACCCTTATATTAAGTCTCACTAAATATGGGGAGTTCCTGATCAAACAAAGGGCAGAAGACATCTCATCTTGATCCCTTAAGCACAGAATTAAAAGAAGATTTTCAAGGTTGACGAATGAAGTTGGAAGCTGCTGTGACATACCACCTACAGCCAAGTACTTTAACCGAATACCAAAATCAGGATCAGCAAACAAAATAATCTTATCCGAGATATCATATTAAAGTTTTAATTACCTTCACATAATATCCTGAGATTGACAAAGCCCTAATCAAAGGTGCACACTTGAAAAGCTCAACAAAGGTAAACCTGTTTCCTCCTGCAGAATCTTTTTTGCTTCTATGTCCAAACTGCATTAAAATAATTTATAATAACATATATGATTAAAAGAGCTTTACAAGAATACAAGTAGTTGAATGAACCTTACCAAACTGACATTCTTTAGTAATGGGCAATTGGAGAGGAAATGTTTAAGTGTTTTGGAGGTCATCTCAACATGCATAAACTTCACGCTCTCCAACCTACCAAAACCATTAAATGTTGATGGAGGTTCAAACTCACAATTTACGAGCTCTAGAACTTTCAATCCTTGCAATGAAAAGAACAAAGAAGGCAGCTTATAGCAGTAGTTGTTTGAAATAAGCAACTTTTTCACGCTATTGCTCTTTGAAAGATGATATATTATCTGGTCCAACTCCGAATACATTTCAAGTTTACCAACATCAATATTGAACTCCAATATAGAACCCGTGTGTCGTAATAACACATGGAAGATGGCACCCGCTAGCTTAGATTTCTTAGATTGTTTGGATTTAGGTGATACTTTAACCAGCTTGTCATCAAATACAAGTTTAGAAATGCTCATCCAACAATACCTCCATTTCCTTGACAAAATGCTGGTTCTTACTGCATCTCGGATTGGCATTCGAGTTAGAACATATTCAATTATGTTTTCAGGAAGGTTGCTGAGTATATCCGAACTTAGACGTTGAGCTTTCATCTTATTACAGAGAGATTTCTTGTTCCATAAAGCTGCAATGTAGAATGCAAAAGCAAATGAGTTGTTTACAAAACATTTTTTACCAATATTAGCCATGCAAATCTAACAAAATCAGATATTTCAAATGTACTATTATAATCCAAATTTAATAGTTGCAGCTCATACTGAAGTAATCTACCCTTAAACCAGAAAGCAGTGCAGGTTTTGGTACGTATGACCATAACCTCGCACATGATTATCAAAATCAAACAGATTAAGAATCGAATATAACACATCAGCACACTTCTACCATTACCCCTTCCATTCACTCAAGTTTTCCAATTGAATGCTTCTTCCTAAAATCATTCACTTTTGCTTCTCGATTTTTAAATCTTTAAAATCAAATCCACTAATAAGCAATCTATGCAAGTATAGTCATCAATTTATATTTTACTGTGTTT
This sequence comes from Chrysanthemum lavandulifolium, assembly GCA_022545495.1. NCBI lineage: Eukaryota > Viridiplantae > Streptophyta > Magnoliopsida > Asterales > Asteraceae > Chrysanthemum > Chrysanthemum lavandulifolium. Next base: position 186,774,766 of record CM040244.1, on the reverse strand, counting down.
ATCAATTATCATATCGATCGGTTTGTTATAGTATACCTCTGGATCACTGAAAACGATCATGTAATTGCAAAGTTGAATCTAAAAATGCTTGATCATTGTCTGATCGTTTATAGAAAGTAATATTGTTTAGGGTGTTAGTGTTTTTGAATGTGTGATGACGGACTATGTGGACTGGAAGAGCTTAACTTGTGTTACTACGGAAAACTGAGTGATATAAATTGTTGTATTGTTGAAGTTACTAAGGAAATGTTGGTGGTTAAGAGTGAAAATTATTACACGATTTCGTTATTATCAGTTTCGTTGAAGAGATAATTCACAAGTAAGATTTAAGAAGACCTACAAAATTGAGATTACTGGCGTTCAGTGTAACTAACCCAAGAAAGGGTAAGATTTTATGTAGGTTCAAACCGAATGTCAACGCATTTTAGGAGATGGTTTGATTACGTATTCTGTTTTCAGGGTATGTTATGTTGACTATTTCGCACTGTCAATGGTGCCTCTGATAATGATTGTAAAAACTAAGAAGGCAATAGTTTACAGTTACCTGCATAGTGCATTGCCCAAAAGGTAAAGTTTATCTAAAGTGAACTAGTGAAGTGAAAAAAAAAAAAAAAAAGAAAAGAACAAGAAAAAGAAACTGTACAAACGCAGGAGTGAAACATTTATTTTCAATGGCTATTAGTTTGGTTATTGTATCTCAAATGAAGTCAAACCGAACTTTACTTTGTAGATATTATATGGTGAAAATGGATTTGCCGCAGCCATATATACTAAGGACAACCTTTAAACAATGTTACCGCAGTAATGGAAAATGGATATGGATTCTAAAGTGTAAAAACTAAAAGTAGGTCAATATAGTTTTTAAGAAGGAATATTGTTTTGAATGCATGTAGGGCATAGTTACCAGGTAACTTAAAACATATGAAAGTTGTGAATTGTAATCAATTGTTAACCTGTAATCAGTAAGATTGGATGGTCCGAATGCTAAAACATTTATACTATTATATTAACAACAATCAAATTGATAACTATACTATTATAATATTATACTCTACCTAAACACTAGAATGCTAATCCCTTGCTGTAACATGGCTGCCAAAAACTACAAATTGCCGTTACTGCCGAACTTTATCCCACGAAAGCATTTCTATAGTAGCAACTAGCTAGAAGTGATGATCAGGGCCGTCCTTTAAATTTTGAAATTTTGAGGCCCTTGACGAAATTACATAATGAGGAATTTCGAAGAAAATTTATATATAAAGTGCACCGTTTATAAGATAAAATACAATTAGTTATCTAAACGTTCAATATATTACTCATTTAGGATATTTCTCATCTAAATACTTTTTTCTTCGTGAAAAATATGTGTACACATGCATATAATTGTTAGCGGGACAAATTTTAAGAGCCCTAAAATTTTGGGGGCCTGTCGCCCACCTTGCACAACCTCGAAGACGGCCTTGGTGATGATATGGTATCATCCATTACTAGCACACGCCAATATATAGAGCTTTAACATGTATAAAGTACAAGTTATTCAAAGTACATTGAGTACCTTACAATGCTATATATATTAAGTTTTTTTTAGAACAAAAATCATGTGGTAAGCTATAATAAATATCCACTTATGTGGTGGCCAAACACCTAAATATTACGGTCAAATTAGATGATTTTTATGATAATGCCATGTGAGTCAAAAGATACAACTATAGAAATTACCTTCAAACTTAAAAAAATCGCATTAGTTCATCCAAGGTTAAAGAAACAAATAAAATTGAAAATGGTATACCTTTTAGGGTTTAGTAAGCCAGAGTTGAATAAAAACACCAATGACAACAATAATCACAAGTTTGATGATTTTAGGTTTTGGGATAATTTCATATTTACCCAATCTAAACTTTAAACCATGTAGCTTTTACTTTATTTACAAGGCCCATTAACTTTCTTGATAAATGATTTAGCCCATTAAGTGAAGGTTACAACTAGGGGTGTTCACGGATTGGGTAATATCCACAATAACCGAAAACCGAAACCGAACCGAACCGAAAATAACTGAACCAAAGTTGTAACCGAACCGAATTGGTTAAAACCGAACCGAACCGAACTAAATATTTGGTTATCGGTTTGGATATGGTTTTAACAATGAAAACCGAAAACCGAATTCATATAAAATATATATTTTTTCTATGTATATATATGAAAGAAATCACTAAAACTCTTTTTAGTATAAATATAACATGATTTAAGCTTGAAAAATATTTTGTGCTAAAATATATATAATTAAATAAAAAATAATTAAAATTATGTAATTCGGGTTATTCGGTTCGGTTTTCGTTATAGGGTTCGGTTTTCGGTTATTCGGTTCGGTTTTCGGTTCGGTTGAATCAAATTTAATTTCGGTTCGGTTCGGTTTTCGGTTATACCCGGAAAAAAAAATTAACCGAACTAACCGAACCGAATAAACCGAATAACCCGATAACCGAACCGATGAACACCCCTAGTTACAACACAAAAGAAAAAGAGGTGTTACTCTTAAATTGAAAATAATTTGATTAAGTTATGCACAAAAGAGAAAAGTAAAAAACAAAAAACAGACATTGCAAGCTTTAATTGCAAATTTGCAAGGCTATCAAGATCAAAATTTCAACTAAGATCACTTTTAATTTTGCAGAAACATAAATAGTAACAACGGATTAAAATCTTAAGATTCTATCGATATCAATTTGTCATGTTTTATTAGAAGGGTTAATGAGTCAAAATATTTTATATTATCATCAACAACTAGTTTGTGAAAATCGTTTATGAGCTCTAGGGATAACAATAACAACGATAAATAGAATGCACAGCGGAATAAGAAACATCATTGTTACTATTAAAGGTTCATCGCCATCATCTCTACTCTACTAAACACTATTCTACTAAACACTAACTAAATGCCTAACATAAACCATACTTTGGTTTTCACACATACATACACCTTTGGTGTTTACATTGTTTGACACACTAAAACCTAATTCCATGTATCTCTTTATATAATAGAGATACTAGGTTACAAATGACTACAAGGGACTAAATAATAATTTCTTCTTTAACAAGTAGGTCTCTTGTGTTTTATTCTTCCTTTATCATCTTCATTCCTTCACATTTCATGTTTTGTCTTAATCAACTCAAATATAAATCTCAACAATCTTCCCTAGTTGATAATGACAAAACCAAATAAGCACGAACTTCCACTAAAGTTAAGATGTCATGAAACATGTCGACTTCCCCTTACACCATGCAATATCACCAAGGATCTTCAAGTTGCAGCTTCTTTGTCGCCTTTCTTCCTCTTTTTGTCATAATCTACTAGGAGAACCGCAAATATAAGCAACTTTGATCTTGACCATCACAAATCAATATCATACTTCCAATTCAGCCATCTAATGTCTCAAATTACCCACCATGAAGTTTTCCGCAGCTAAAAATGAACTTAAGACAATAGATACTTAAACCAAAAGTACTAATAACGAATTACAGTAGTAAAAATCTTCCCCTCGAATGATGCATGTAGATGGTTAGACATTTAACAACAAGCTTTCCCTGAAACCCATATGTTAACCACCTTTTTTATTCTTCAAATCTGTAGGCTCCATGTAATGATCACTAATAAAGAAAACTAAGTATTACCAACTTGATGCTGAATTAAAACTCGCGTCTTATGTCTTGTACTAACCACGTGAATATGAACTCATACCTGATGATATATGAGTAGACTTTGATCTCTTGATAAAATCCTCATCTTCAATGAGACACTGAGCACTACAACATAACTCCTTTAAGTGATAGCAAAATCTACTTGCTAGATTTACCAAGTCTTCGTCACAACATGAATGCACAAACAAGTTAACTCCTGCTAAAAGGTATGATAAAACACGTATCCAAGAAACTCCACTTCATCGTCAAATAGGTGATAAATAACCATCTTCGTAACCAATTAATCAATAAACCAAAAAACGAACCCTTTGAAACGTTTAAGAACAAATAAAACCCAAAAACCATCTCTTGTGTGTGAACCAACTAACCAATGTGTGTGTCCGACATCTCTCAATCTCAACCAAGAACTATGTACCATCCGATATCGAGCAAAACTAGCAGTATAAACTCGAGCAGTACTAACTTCCTTCGGGCAGTACAAATTAAAAATGCAACAGTACTAATATCTACTACTAGCAACACTAACCGATAAGCATAACAATACTAATCATGAGCAGCAGCAGAAACGGATAAACGTAGCAGCATTAATACTCATTTGATACGACTAGCAGTATTAATTGAAAAGTTGCAACAGTATTAACCAATATCCACACTAGCATAACCTTCCAAATAAATAATGAGAATAAATAGTATGAGGTTTAATCAACCAATCTGTTAGGATTTAGTAAATCCAGTACTTAAAGTGTCAGTCACCTCAAGTATGTATACTCGTTAGAAAGCTCGTAGTCGTAGTAATTCAGTGATAGTAATTAGATTACTTAGTAACACCGTGGAGGACGGACGGGTCTTTACCCACCTGTATGCGATCTGACCTAAAGTAGGCGTGCTATGCTTGTACCCTATAAATACCCTTTGCCTCCAAGGCAAAGGGTTGGAGCTTTCATAATTCATTTTTCTTTGTCTCACTAAGCTTCCCATCCTCTCCACTTTCTCTCTAAACCTTATATCCTACGCCTAACATATGTGCTTATGATGTGTTTGTTGGAATCACTCCTAAACCATAATCAAGTGTTAGTAATTAATATGTAATAGTTAGCTTTATTATGGCCTTTATGTTTGTTATTAGCCTTAAGCTTATGTAGAAGGCCCATGAGCTTAGGTCCAAGCCCATTTAAGAAAGGATGGAAACTAGGAGTGTTGCCCTAGCTTTCCTCCTATAAATACTCTTGTAAACCTTCATTTGAAGGTTGGTTGTTCAAGTTTTTCTCTCATCACATATCCAACGCATAACCGTATTATTGTTTCGTGTGCGTGTGTGTTAGATCTTGTTCAATCAGCTTATCTCTTTCTATATTACTTGTGTTTGTAAAACTAGTGACCTAACAGTGGTATCAATCGCCAAATAGTTGGGTGCACACTTTTGTTTTGAAGATTTTGGTTTTGGGTCTTACGCGTAAAGATAACGTATTCTTTGCTTCGCTTAAAAACTTGTTTTTTACACTTTTTAATCCAAGATTCTTGTACTTTCAACGTTTTAAGGTGTTAAAATACTTGTTTTTGGCAAAAAGTTTGGAACTTTATGCGTGGATCATTGTTTTTGAGCTAGTTTTTATTCGTGGGTATAGTTCTACGCGTAACTGTTTTAGAAGGTTTGGTTCATCAAATCTCACACTCTTGTGTTATTTGGTGATCTTGAAGCTATTTCATCACACAAAAACTGGTTTAGAAACATCTTTGAGCATAATCAAATTTACGAGTAGACCTACGCGTAGTGAAACCCTAAAACTACGCGTAAGTATTTCCTTGGTTTGATCTTCGTTTTCGTGGTTTACTCCGTGTTTTCTTGCTTGGATAAGCACGAAAATCGTCGACTTTGGATATCTTTTGCCTTGTGAAGTGTAAAAGATCACTGAGATAAAACCCTAAAATTACGCATAAGCATAAGCTTACGCGTAGAAATCCCACGATAAGATTTTTCTTACGCCTAAGCCCAGTCTTACGCATAAGATAATCCTACGCCTAACTTTCTACGCCTAACTTTTGTCTACGCATAACTTTAGCGTCTTTTCCATACTTACGCGTAAGCTAAATCTACGCGTAACTTCTTAGTTTTACGCGTAACTTTGGTGTTTTTACGCATAAGTGCTACTTGGCTATTGTGATTTCTACGCCTAAGGATACTTCTTCATCAAAGGTTCACTCGACTACAAAGATCCATTTTTACCAACACAAGTTTTCAACATGTCTCAACCACCATACTCTAACTATTTCCCTTACACTTATCCTCAACGACAACAACAACTAAGTCCACAACATCAACAATGGAATCAACAACAAGCAATTTATCAGCAACAATTTAATCAACAACATACTCCACAACTTGGTGCAATTCCCCACCACAAATGGTTCAAACACCGCCAAGTCTTCAAGTTCAACCCTACACAAATGAATTCAATCAACATCCATCAAGGAACACTATGAAGGAACCCACTTGGTTTGCAAAGATGTGTGAAGCGTTAAGCGACCAACAATCAATTCATGAAGTGGATCACTTGATAGACCTCCAATGCTCACTCCGAAACTACGATCAATGGGTGATAAGGTTCTTTAGGTTTTGTGATCCAAGAAGCCACATGGAAAGTTCTTAAAGAAGGTTATCTTGGAAGGTCCATTTGAGATGCCTCATGTCATTGTACCCGGAGATCCTCTCGCTATTCCACCAAGAGATGAACAAACAAACATTGCTCTTGTTGCGATCTAAATCCAACCGAACTTCTACACTATGAAGTGATGAGCTTGCAATGCAATATATCCTTTTAGGATTACCTAACCCAATTCTTCTAAGTGTTGATGCTCAAAAGATCGCAAAGGAAATGTGGGACCATATTCATCTTCTTATGGAAGGATCATGTACTCAATCGGGAGGATTTGGAATTCAAAATTTACTTGGCTTATGAACACTTCATGATTGAACACGGAGAGACACTAGAGTCTTATCATCATCGATTTTCGAGACATCATCAATGATTTGGATAAACACAACATCATCATGCCAAGAATTGCGGTGAATACTAAGTTCTGAGTAGTCTTGGTCCTGAATGGGAGAAGTATGTCATTTTTCTCCTTCAAGCGAAGAATATGCATCATTCTACATATGGATTGTTGTACGATTACTTGAAACCTCATGAGAAGGAAGTTGATCGGGAAAGGATTCTCCGTGCTCAAATTGCTCCACCTACACATCCGGAAAATCAACAACTTGCCTTATATGCTCAACAAAGTTATCCTCCTCAACAAGCAACTCAACCAACTGCCTCAGTCACACCAAACGATCCATCACAGCAACCTCAACAAAATCAATTAGTTCCTTACAACAACAACAATGATCAAGTACTTCATAGTCAAACTAATGAGGAATCTGATCCGTTCGAAGCAATCGCAATGAGGGTTTGTTATGATTGCTAATGCTTTTAGCCGTTATACCAACAAATCCAACAATCGTATTCGTTCCTCATCCAATACACGAAATCAGTTGTTGTGAACAATGGACGAGTTGAAGTTCGAGAATCGTGGTTATGGTCGTCAAATGGGAGGTGGTAAAGGGTTTAATGCTATGGGTAGGAATAACAACAGCTCAAGTGGTGGAACAGGAAATGCTCATAATGGGTTGAATGGTCTTGATGCTACAACCGCAATGAGAAGGACACTGGCTAATGCATGCCCAAAGCCAAGGACTAGGGGCGATGCTTACTTCAAAGAGGCTCTTCTTTTGGCTCTTAAGGATGAAGTGGTGGATCTCTCACAAACAAAGAACGAGCTTTATGGTAGATGCGACTCGAGATGATGATATGGAGGACTTGCAGGCCAATGCGGTTGTTATGTTGATGGCTAATATGCATGAGTTACACATGAGTGACACAGGCCCGATGTATGAAGCGATGGCTTGTCTCGGTACCGAACAAACCATCATCATATCGAACTAATATCTCCGCCAATATCTCGAATCCGCACGGCTCGATCGTTCAAAATGAGTCATCTACATCTCATTCGGCGATTTTCAAATAAACCATGTAGTTACATTTGACGATCAAGATGACCTTATGGTTTCCATTGATAATCAAATTGACTCCGTGGTTGTACTTGAGGATCTAAATAATGATCATGTTGTGACTCACGTTGAACAAGCCGAATCTGTTGCCTCCTCCAGATTTTGCTCGTTTAATTCAAGACCATCAAATCAAAATGGAGGAATGTTATGCATTAAATAAGGACTTAAAAGCAAAAATGTCTGTTAACCAAGGATTTTGAATGCTTACAAATGCAACTCAACTTTTCAAAACTCAAGAAAACCGTGAAAAAGGTTTTGAAGCCGCTTTGCTAAATCTCATCAAAACGAAAAATATTTAGAGAGACGGATCGTGATCTAGCCGCTTGAAGAATGCTTTGTTGTGCGAAATAGAACAATGAAACATGAACATAAAAAGCAAATTAACGCTCTCACCTTGGAAAATCAAAAAGCTAAGGTGAGTTGTTAAATTGTCAAAAGCAGTTCTCGACATACAAAAAGCATTCAACGAATCGGGTAGATGACCTTCTTGCGAAATTATTGGCTTGCAAAACAAAATTAAAGAGTTTAAAAGCGTTGTTTACAAACATGGTGAATCGATGCTGACTATTGAAAAGTTTACTTTAAAACCCAATCCAAAAGGATATGGACCAAATCTAGCGATTACAAACCAAAGCTTTCACTAAAAACATTCAAACCAAATCACAAGTTTCCAAAGCGTAATATAAAATTAATGATCTTGTTATGAGTGTTGTTGAATATCATCGTCAAGAGGAATTAGATGCGAAGACGAGAGTCGATCAAAATTAAAAGCAGTTGTTTACAACAAACCTTTTATTTATTCAAAACCGTCACTTTCACACACCAACGGATTCTTCTTACACACCAAAGGTTATCATCAAAACACCGAGTCTTCTAATGTTAATCCCCAACCGATTATGCACAAATTTATGGTCCTTTACCTTCAATCGATGAAGTAAACTCAAAACCGAAAATCGCAAAATTCTTAGATATTTTGATATTTTCATGGTGACCTCAAAACTTTAGAACATGAGATAGAACATCATTCGAAATCAAAGTTCAACACTTTCAATCGCCTTTAGCGAGAACAAAGAGACATTTTTCGGAAAAATATTTTACCAAATGTTAAAAATTTGAAAAGTTGTGCATTAGCTTGGGAAAAGGATTTTCATAAGGAACTTGGAGTGATGAAGGTCGTTTTCGAAAAACTAAAACATCTATTTCTAATACTAAACGCAAAAAGAAAATGTTGAGAAAAGATGTTGATCGACCCTTGGAAGATGTTATCTCGTCTTGATATCCATAATGTTGTGTTATTCTATTCTTTGCCACATGCATCGATTATATCTCTCGCGATCTTGTTGACTCGTGGTAGCTGTTGAGAATACTTGATAATGTGCTTCAGATCGAGTCTTTAAAAGCGAAAATAAACAATTACTTAACGAACTTTACAATGCAAAACGTCGTCTTCATTGGTGTGAAAAGATATTCACACTCATCAACTTAGTTTTCAAAAGAAAATCGCTCGATTGAGTGCAAAATCTTCGATCCTAAAATTGAGCAACTGGAGGATCAAAACGTGTCTTTGAAAAGTCAAATCTCTAAATATGAACAAGAACTTGTAACGATTAAACAAGAATATGGTGTCATATTTGATTTACTCAATAAGACTCGACATGAAGCATCAAACGAACTTGATCACTATCTTGCTCACACTAGAGAAGTCATGAATTTTCTTTGGTAATATTCGGTCCGAAAATCAAGATTTGATTCACACTATCTCTAAGTTAAGAAAATGTTAGGAAAGTATGAACAACTTCCGCCAACCATCATTAAGAGATTAGCACCAAGTAACACTTAGTAATCGAGCACCTAGAATCCCTAGTGCCAAATCACAAGTTGCTAACGTGCTTCCTTCTCTTGAAACAGAATAGTTGCGTCTTTTCCAAACGTCCGCACTTCACGACCTAGGAGCACTCAATCGAAGAATAGGAAGTTGCGACCTAAGAAAAGATCAATAAGGAATGCTAAAGTAGAAGAACACCCTAGGACTATGAATAAGACTCACGTTGCTTCCACTATAGATGTTGCGTCGGCAAATGTAATAGAAATAGTGATGTAACGAATGCTAAACCTTTAAGCACTTTTGATATTCAGTCGATGCACCTTGTGTTATTTGTCGTAAAAGTATGAATTATGATTGTCATGACAAATGTGTTGCTAAAGCTATAATCTCGTTTACGGAATCCTAAGAATCGGAATACCTCTAGGCCCACTAATCATTCTAAGTCGTGCTTGGTAGACCGCCTTCTTTAGATTCTAAGGCAAACATTGATGTCACTGTAGCTCCAGCCACCTCCTAAGAATGTAGTACCACCTAGTGCATTCACTAAGACTAAAGCAAAGAGTAGTTATAGATGGCGAAATGGATATATAACACACTAGGATTTAAATGGATGCCTAAAGTCATTAATGTGTGCATGTCTCATATACCGCTTGAACCCTCTAACATTTGGGTTCCACATCTACTTCTATTCCATCCGTGTCGCCTCGTGTGTAATGCGGTGATCTGATCATTCTCTCGATTGTTGATAGCGGATGTTCCCGACACACAGCAACCTTAAACTGTTATCAAACTTTATTGCAAAGTTCATTGGCACTCGCTGTCGAGTTCGGAATGATCACTTGCAGACTATCATGGGCTACTGAGATTATGTCAATGGGAACATCGAAATCGGCGGGGTTTACTATGTGGAAGGCCTCGGTCATAACTGTTTTCGATGGGTCGGTTTGTGATGGAGATTTGGAGGTTGCTTTCGGGAGAAAACTTGTTTCATTCATGATCTACAAGGAAATGACCTTATGTCCGCTCGCGTAATTCTAGTCTCTACATTATCTCTATGCAAGACATGGTTGCTTCATCTCCCATCCGCTTACTTTCAAAGGCAACATCAACAAAATCTCGCTATGGCACCGTCGTCTCTCACATCTAAACTTTCAAACCATCACCAACCTTGCTCGACACAAACTAGTTGAAGGTCTCCCACGATTCCGGTATTCAAAGATCACCTTTGCTCAACACGTGAACAAGGGAAAAGCACTCGTGCTCATTTTCCTTCAAAGGTGGAACACATCTCTCGACATGTGCTTCATCTTCTTCACATGGATTTGTGTGGCCCGATGCGTGCAAAAGATCAATGGCAAACGCTACATCTTCGTAATTGTTGATGACTACTCGTTGGACTTGGGTTTACTTTCTTGAAGCAAAGACCAAGCTTCATAGATGATCATCACCTTTCTCACAAAAATACAGTTCGACTCCGCAACACCGTCGAGCTAATCGAGCAGCACAAAGGAACCGAATTTGTTAACCAAACCCTTCGTGAATTCTATGAGAAAGTGGAATTCAACATCAAACATATATTGCACGTACACCAACAAAATGGAGTTGTTGAAAGACGAAACCGAACGTTAGTGGAAGCTGCAAGAACAATGTTAATCAATGCTAAACTTCAGATTACTTGTGGGCGAAGCCGTATCTCATCGCATGTTATACTCAAAACCGTTCTATGATCACAAACGCCACAACAAAACACCTTTCGAGCTTGTCCACAACCATAAACCGAATCTCAAACACTTTCATGTATTTGGATCCCTTGCTATCCGAATAATGATCGTGATGATTTTGGAAAGCTCAAAGCCAAAGCCAACATTGAGTCTTTATTGGATATTGTGAGAATTCTAAAGGTTACCGGATCCGGAATCGTCGTACAAAACAGTGATGGAAACGATTCATGCTCATTTTGATGAACTCACGGAAATGGCTTCGAGTACAACAACTTAGAACCCGGTCACAACCGTTTAAACTTCCTCAACCCCATCATCACCGAACAAAGCCCCCGCTAACTCGTCAACAAATGGAAAGGTTATTTGCTCCTCATTCGGTGGCGATATTGATGAACGTGCTCGGTGTATCCATTGTTTCACCGCACAACCCGATAATATTCCTATACGATACACTGCTACAACAACCATCGTTGAAGATGCACCTACACCGCTGACTCCACCACAACAGTTGAACAAACCGCTTCCAACAATGATGAACCGGTGATGATATTCGAATGATGTACCCCACCGCAAATTTTGATCCAAATCGTTCTTCAACCCGTTTGCTAATGAGATCTGCGCACGGATGTCGCGGAATCTTCAACAAACCATTTGAATCCTCGAATCGCACAATGTATACCAACATCAACCCTCTAAACATCGATGGACAAAATACCATCCTCGGCTAATATTATTGGCAACCCGAATCAACCAACCGTTACGAGACAACGTCTTCACACGGATGGTGAACATTGCATTTATGCACTCACCGCTCGCTAATCCGAGCCTAAAAACATTAAAGACGCAATGACAAAAGACAACCGGATTGAATCCATGTAGGAAGAACTCAACCAATTCAAACGTCTTGAAGTATGGGAATCGGTTGAAAGACCAACAGGGTCTACGTCATTGGTCTAAAATGGATTTGGAAAACAAATTGGATCTTTGAAGGAACGTCATCCGAAACAAGTCACGTCTAGTTGCTAAGGGTTATCGTCGGGAAGAGGAATAGACTTTGAAGAATCTTTTGCTCCGGTTGCTCGTCTTGAGGTCGTTCGGATATTTCTCGCGTTCGCGCTCATATGAATATGACGGTCTTTCAAATGGATGTCAAATGCGTTTCTCAACGGACAACCGAAAAAACGGTTTATGTCGGTAACCCGAAGGATTCGTTGATCCAGTGCCGAACCATGTCTACAAACCGAACAAAGCTCTTTATGGTCTCAAACAAGCCCCTCGGGCATGGTGCGATAAGCTATCATCTTTCCTCATTGCTAATAATTTCACCAAAGGTTCGGTTGACCCAACTCTTTTTATACAATATCACGGGCACATATCTTAATTGTTCAAATTTATGTGGATGACATCATTTTGGGTCTACACAAAAAAATTTTCAACCGCTTTTGCAAAACTAATGCGAAAATTTTGAAATGTCCATGATGGGTGAACTCACGTTCTTTCTAGGACCGCAATTTCATCAATCACCCCATGGTATTTTCTTGAGTCACCCAAATATGCCCTTGAATTGTTAAACAAATTTGGAATGACAACTGTGACACTTATTTCACACCAATGGCTCATACCAAGAAGCTAGATGTTGATTTACATGGGAAATTAGTTGACCCTACCAAATACCAAGTATTATTGGGTCTCTCATGTATCTAACAACTAGCGAGACTGATATTGTCTATGCCGTTTATCTATGCTCCCGTTATCGATCGCGACCAACCGAAACCCACCTCTCGAGGCTAAAAGAATCCTCCGATACATCAAGCGAACCATTAACTTGGGGATCCGGTATCCGAAGGATTCGGTTTTGAACTAATCGCTTTTCGAGACGCGACCACGCAGGATGCTTAGACTCAAGGAAAAGTACTTGAGAGCTCTACAATTTCTTGGTGATAAATTGGTGTCTTGGCAATCAAAGAAGCGGGATTGTACATCGTTTGTCATCAACGAAGCGAATATGTAGCCATGTCCGCATATTGTGCTCAAGTCATATGGATGAGAACACAACTCAAAGACTATGGTTACGTGTTTGATGAAATCCCGATGTCTCATGACAATCGGAGTGCCATTGCGATCTCGCAACTCGATTCAAAGACTCGAAATCAAAGCACATCGATCTTTACTATCATTTCATCAAGGACCACGTGGAGCAGTACCGTTGAATTATACTTTGTGGTACAGAATACCAATTGGCGATCTTCTCACCAAAGCCTTGCCTCCCACTAGGTTTAATGAGTGATCCACCGATTGGTATGAGGTGTTTGACTCAAGAGGAATTGGATGACCTCTTAAAACAGTCTTAAAAACCATCAAACACCAAAACATCTTTTGTAAATAATTTTTCAAAACAAAATACAAAAATATAAAATCTTATAAAACAACAAAATATTCTTCTAATCTATAATCTTTCAACATGGCAAGTACATTTCTTCCTTCAACACTATAATCTTTCAAAATTCAGTATTTTTACGATCAAGTGTTGAGGGGGAGAAAATTTTCACTTAACTGTTTCAAAACATCTGTGTACTTGCATTTTATCCTATCCCGGTTGTTTCTTTTATCAATGGTGGTAAACTTTTCTAGTCAAATGACACTCCTCGGACTAAAATTTATAACCTTTCATCATTTACCTAAGTCGAGGGGGAGTGTCGTCAAGTTTCTTTCTTAAAATCCTTGTCGGATAACCAAAATGGAAGTTAAATGGCCTTGTATGTAAAAGGAAAAAGTGGAGGGACCAAAACTGTCAAAAGATGAAAGTCATTTTCAATAAAAGTCCTCCACCTAACTTCTAACTTCACATTTATTACTTTCAACCTTAAACATCCTACGCCTAAGATTCATTCAAGAAATCCGTGCTTTAGATCATCGTTTTGTAAGTGTTTTCACGATCTTAACAGTAATACAAGCTAAGGTTTTGAATTTCTAGTAAATCCTACGGCTAAAACTTTTGTTACGCGTGATTATGTGTTCTACGCATAAGCGTATGAACACACAATCATTGTGTGTGTGTTTGTGGTTAAATGGATAGTGTCAAAACGTTTCTATTACATCAATGATATCATTTTAACCATCAAAACCCACCCAGAAACACGAATTGATGATTTTTGAAAACTAGGGTTCTTGAGTTGAATTGGATACTTTCAAATGTGAAGTGTTTTGATCAAAAAGATTGTTGGGCTATGTTCATATGTTGATGAATTGATGATATCCAAGGTCGTTAACCACCCAGAAACTCTAAATGATTAAAAATTTGGAATTAGGGTTTAAAGTTCATAAGTTTGGGTATTTTTGATTCTCAACGAGTTAGATGTTAAGACTTTCTCTATAAGCTCATACAACATCTTAGACCTACCAAAATTAGTTTGGTGCAAATCCCATGGTTAGAAATCATACGCGTAATTCTCAACCCTTAGGGTTTTCACCTACGCGTATGACTTTTTACGCGTAACTGTTTAATGAATGATTCATGCTATGATTTGTTGATAAAACGTATTCTTGTGTTAATATTGATGATTTGATGAATTTATTTCAGGTTTGCTACGCTTAAAAATTCGAATCAAGGTCATTTGATTCTCTACGCATAAGGATTAACCCTACGCGTAGTCAAGTTATGCGTAAGAATAATTCTACGCATAAGCATTACGCCGTAGGTTCTACAATATTGGGACTACGCGTATCCCGTGAAGGATATGTGTAAACAAGAACCTCTGCGCATAAGGTCTACTCTTACGAGTAAGCCTTACGCAGCGTAAGGTTCTTATCGCCACGCGTAAGCTCTCACGCATTTGTGTAAGATATTGGTTTCATATACACTCTAAACCATGATCAAAGTAGGCGTATAAGTATGTTAGAGAGAAAGTTCTATTGAGAGAAAGGAAGAGAGTTGGGAACTATAGTGAGAGAAAGAAAATATTATTATGAGCTCCAACTCTCTACCTTGGAAGGTAGAGAGTATTTATAGTCTTACAATAAAACGCGCACAACGGTGTGGATCGGGCATACAGGTGGGTAAAGACCCATCCGTCCTCCACGGTGTTACTAAACAAAATACTACTTAACTTAAAATAACTACGACTACGAGCTTTCTAACGTTTACATATACTTGAGGTGACCGACTCTTTAATACCGGAATTTCTAATTCTAACAATCTCCCCAAGGAGGTCACCTCAATCATGCACTAAAATTACATAGAATACAAACAGATATTACATTAAAGATTGTTCTTGCATTCATGATGTATTACTTTGCTCAAGCTCGTAGTCATTGATTCTTCTCAATGCATGTTTGGTTAATCCGTGGAGGTCTTTCTTGATCCACGTGATAATAATTTTGAGCCGACTTTTGAGATCATTAGCTATAAAAAATCTCGAGACATCCATTGTGGTGTTGGAATTTTGTGATGTTGTGACATTCGGACCGACATGCTCACATTACGGATCATGATATCTTCTCATCGAGTAGCGGAAGCTTCGATAATTCATGATATTGGCGGCGTAGCGAAGCATGGAGTGAAAATATCGAGTCATTGAAGCACATATCATGATTTCTTTTGAGATGAATGTGTAGTGTGAGCATGCGGCTAAGGATTGACCGCATCATTCGATCATTTGCAAACGTCGGGCGTACCGCATACAACAATTAGCAATAAAGCGTCGAAAGTGTCTTTGACCACTTCGTTGAATTGAGGTACACGCCCACGGTTCCCGTTGATCGATACATGTCTTGCTGTGATCGGTATGATTCAAGAATTTCCTTGACAAGGTTTCGCAATGCTCTAGTGTTCTCAAACCGAACGTCTCAAAGAAGACAACACGGAGTGAGTGAACCAAATAATTTAAGTCCACCGATTGATGAAAAGAGATTTGAAAACAATCGTGTATTGCTCAATAGAAATTGTTTTTGCAATACAACTAAGGTTTTATTGAAAATCAATTATCAATCATAAAACACCTTTTGATTTGAAAAATTAGTACACGGTCGATGTGCAAAAGAAAAGAGTTTTTAGCACAAAGACCGGTTTATCAAAGGTATCCGTCAATCCATAACTCGAACCGGGATTGATTCAAAGATTGAATCGCCCCATTGTTTCGCTCGGTTGTCACATGGTTGATCTATATAAAAGATCTCACATGCCACCTACCGGGAGCTTGTTTGATGTTGGCTCCGAAGGTTTTCCATCTTCACCGTGAATATGTTCACATATCACTCGGATGTTCTAGCAAAACCACAAGGATAATGCGTGGGACTCAAGATATAATCTCTCTTCCACATTGTGTGAAACAGAGAGTCTTCATTTGAAAGTGTCCTAATGAGATTTATTGATGATCTCGTGGCTCTAGACTCAATTTGTGCATATTTGGATCCTATATCGGAGACTAGGAGAGGGTCTCCTCCTTCAATATCAACAATCTCTAACAGAAAGTCGATAGATAATGTCGGTTCCCGTGAGAATGAAACAAGTCCTTTTAAGAGGAACTTGAGTGGTTTGGAAAGTTGAAGTGCGGTCGTCCTTTGGGTCCATGACGTCTTGTCTTCAATACCGATGATACCATCGGTAGCATATGAATTGAACCCGGTTTACGCCTAAGGTTGAATATATGGAGGGCTATTTGTTTTCACCCTTTTCTTATTCAATTCTTTTCATTCTTCAACCCTTCATGCTTACCGAAACTTCATAGCTAGAACCTTGTTGGGTTAATTCGATTACTAGCTCGGACTCGGTCCGCACACTTCTCATATCTCATTTTCTCCTTTTATCATCACACCTAAGAACTCTACACTAACTAGTGGATAGTCCTCGGTAGATCCCTCCGGTTACGGCGGATCATGGGAACAAATACCTAACCTTATCATCCTTATATCACCATACATAAGTAAAGTTGGTCGGTCTATTTGGTATTGTTCTTCTGTCATGGAAACTAATTAAAACCATTTGAAAATCAATTCGGATACTTGTGATGTATTATCAAAGCATTTTGTACTGAATTGTTTTGATATTTTAGAAAAGAGCTCCCCAAACATGTGCATCAAGTGATTGAAATCGTTTTGCACACGGAGGCAAGAGAAAGATTTATCATCTTTGAAATCCATTTTTAAAAGATATCAACATCACTTCCCTAATCAAGACAAGTAGATAAAGCAATGTTTGGGAAGGATGAGGTTTTCATAAGTTTGCTCCCCCTCAATATGTGCCTCGAGATTTGAAAAGAGTTTTGCACATACTAGCAGGAACCTGCACATTGAGATAAATGATCACGTTTCAAATCGTAGGTTTAAGATGGATGTTCCTCCTCAACATGTGCATGGAAAATTTGAAATCGTTTGTCACATGTGGGAAGTAGAGCATGTTCATCCTTATAAACCCATCTACCGAATTATCAGTTTAAATCCAATTTAAATCACACATTCTCCCCCGATCACAATTATCAAATCATTTGAGATTTGTGATCTCTTATAGATTTAAATTGATTTTGAAAGCTTTAAGGAGAATTGTGACATGATTATGAAAGCGTTTTAATTGATAAGGATCGGATTTTAAGACTTTAAACTCCATTGATAAAAACATGCATGAATATCTTTTGAAAACAATTTAATGCCAAATAACTTTTAATTTAATTGAAATCATTCTCCCCTCAATCAATGACATAGGTTGTTGATTGAGAGACCGATATTTTGACAAATAAGTCCAGATGATTATCAAAAATAGAGTCCGAGTTATTTTCAAAACAATTTGTTTTCAATGAGATAACATGTTAATAGAATCGAGCATGGAAGTTAGTTGATAAGAAGGCTTTTGATGAATGTTCAAACAAATTCTCAAATCTTGAAAAATATGAAAAGCATGGCTCTGTTCTTTCTTTGAAAAGCGGGTTCTTGCTGAAATGACAATAAACCATCGTTTCTCTTTCTCCCAAAATATATTTTTGATTTTTTTTTTTTTTTTTTTTTTTTTTTAAGAATTCGAACAACATCTAAAGTCCCGTGTCATTCTTTGAATGACAGACAAAGACCGTAGATATTGTCGAACCGAGAAAAAGCATATAAAATTGACAATATTTTTTTTTTTTTTTGAAGATTTTGAATTTTCGATTTTATGGATTTTGAAGGTTTTATAATTTTGTATTTTGTTTTTCGAATAGATATATACAAGAGATAGATGAAGATAGACCTTTACTCCTCGTCTTCCTCCGAAGACGTTTGAGCGTTCGGTTGAAGGCTTTTCAAGCCAAGACATGGAAGAATAAACTCAAAACGTTCTCTTGGAAGAGCTTTGGTGAAGATGTCCGCTAACCGATATTCGAGACCTCACAAAATAGAGTTCCACCACACCTTTTCCACTTGTTCCCGATGAAGTGATGTCGAATGTCGATATGCTTTGCTCTTGAGTGTTGAACATTGTTGCATGAGAGAGCAATAGCACTTTATTGTCACAAGAGAGGGATTTTGTTGAATTCAAAGCCATAGTCGGATAATTGAGATCTCATCCATAAGATTTGAGCACAACAAGATGACATGGCTATGTATTCACCTCTGTAGAGGAAATAGAAGTACTCATTTGCTTCTTTGAAGACCACTTACAAGCTTATCACCCAAAATTGAGCACCTCCGGGCGTACTTGACGTGTATCTTGACAACTGCATGATCGGCATCTGCATAGGCCGTTAGAGACATACCGGTGTCCTTGGGGACCAAAGTCCCATATTGATGGTTCCTTGGAGATACCGAAAGACCCGCTTAACCGCTTCAAGGTGCTTTTTAGTAGGCTTAGCTCGGTATCTAGCACACATGCACACAACGAACAAGATGTCTCGGTCTACTAGATGTGAGGTACATCGGGATCCAATCATACTACGATATTTCATTTGATCTACCATGATCCCTAAGTGGTCCTCATCCGGCTTGGTTCGTTCAATCATGGGGTGTCAACAGGGTCCCTAGAATCAAATCCAAATTTCTTTAAAATCTCATTTGCATATTTAGATTGATTTATGAAAATGCCTCCGGACTTTGTGAAATTTGTAATCCCAAGAAAATGACATTTGTCCCATCATTGACATTTGAAATTTTGAACCCATTTCATTAGAAAACGATCACATTCCATTGGGTCGGTCGAGGCAAAATAATATCATCAACATAAATTTGAACGTGAATTAAGTGTTTGCACGACTTTACGGTGAACAAAGTAGGATCAATCGCTCCTTTCTTTGAATCCAGTAGATAGAAGAAACTTTGACAACAGATCATACCATGCTCTAGGAGCTTGCTTCAAACCATATAGGGCCTTTTCAAGCGATAAACATGAGTAGGATGCTCAATTCACAAAACCCTTTGGATGGTGACGTAAACCACTTCTTTCAGATCTCCATTAAGAAATGCGGTTTCACGTCCATCCGATAAACAACCATGTTTTGCTAGCGACATTAGCCAAGAAGCATCGATCGCCTCAATACGAGCAAGCTGGAGCAAAAGATTCCTCAAAGTCTATACCTTCTTCATTACGATAACCTTTAGCTACTAACCTAGCCTTATTTTCAAAACATCACCATGCTCATCAAGCTTCACTTTGAAGATCCACTTAAGAGCAATGATCATAGCACAATCTGGAGTCGGTACTAATTCCCATACATCTAATCGATCAAACTCATGAATTTCATCTTGCATGGCATTGAACCATTGTCTTCATTCATAGCGGTTTAACATCTTTAGGTTCGATCTTTGAGAGTACAGAGTTAAAGAAGCACCATAAGGCATCGAGAGCAAGTCGTTTACAGTGGATACCGGACGAGAAGGATTTCCAATGATGTTGTCTAATGGATGATCTTGAGTCCATTTTCTTAGGTGTTCATGTGGTAGTTGTTGAGGGATCAAGTAGCGAGTCGATGTCTCCCAAAGAAGATGGTTCGATGAAGATTCGAGCAAATATGTTTTCAAATGGAGCATCTTCGAGAGTAGCAAAGGGATTAACTTCATCATTGATGCGAAAACATTTCCATGATGTACATTTGAAGAATGATGATTTGTTGATGAGATCAAGGATCAACAAGCAGCTTCTTGACTTAAAGATATTGAGACGAAGGATTGACTTCATTCACGTGAATATGAGCGACCTCTGTTGTAGGAATCGACACCTCATTAGTACTTGGATCATAAAGTTCATCAAACATAGGATCAAACAATTTCTTTAAATCATCTTCGATGGAGGTACATATGGAGTTTCTTGAGAAGAGTTTGGAACAAGGGATGAACCAATGGGACTGTTTTGAAGTGCGGGTCTGAATCGGATTGTCCAGAGCCATTTGACCGGTCGACTCATCAAACGTAACGTGAATTGTTTCCATGATATTTCGGGTTCTTTTGTTGTAGATTCGGTATCCCTTTTGTTTGGTGAATACCCTACAAAACTCCAATGTCGATTTAGCTCTAAGTTTGCCTAAGTCTTGACCTCATTAGTTGGATAACACAATGCACCAAACACACGAAGGAAAGAGATTAGGTTTTCTGTTGTGGACAAGTTCATATAGAGTTTTTCCATGAGCAATGTGAATCGTGGAACGATTTTGTGTGTAGCATGCAATGGCAATAGCTTGACCAGGAGAAACATTGGAACCTTTGAGTAAATCGGCATTGTTCTAGCGGCTTCTACAAGAGTTCGATTTAGTCTTTCAACTACACCGTTACATTGAGGAGTTCGTGGAACACTTCTTTGATGGCGATTCCAATGCTTTCATAAAATTCACTAAGTTGTTTGTTAACAAACTCGGTTCCATTGTCTGTTAGGATAATTCGGCGGTTTTGTTAAGTCGAACTCGCACTGCTTGATGAGTTTGATGATGATATCGAGTTTCATCCTTTGTCCTTAAGAACTTGACCTGTGTGAATCTAGAGTAATCATCAACCACAACTAACACATATTTCTTCCCAAAGATATTCTCGCACTCTCATTGGTCCACATAAATCCATATGAATTGTATGAAGAACTTCGTGACGAGTTAGTAGGTTTGGGTTTATGGGCATACTTCTTGCTTTTTCCTAATTGACATCTTGAACAAAGATGATCCTTTTCATACTTGAGTCTAGGTAAACCTACCACTAAGTCCTTTACGGTGAGATCATTGATGGTGAAGTTCAAGTGATTGAGACGACGATGCCATAACCATGACTTTGTTTTCAAGCCTTTGACAAAGAACCAAATTGGAGAAGACTTCATCATATCTTCGATAGAGATGGTGTATAGATTTGAACCACGTGAACCTCTTAAAAGTTCCTTACCATCAAGTTCTCTAACGAAGCGGTATGTTTTCAAGGCTACTTCTAGATCGTAATCGTAGAATTGACCAACAGAGAACAAGTTATGACCAACACCTTCTACATAGTAAACCACGGAGATAACACTTTTGCCAACAACATAATCTCCATAACCCATGATTGCACCAAAATGATCATTCCGAATCTAATCGTCCGATGAATTTGCTCACGGTTCATGAGCCGCGATCGTCGCCAATCATATGTTTGAACAACTGAGTCCGGTACCACGAATCGATTTGAACGATCCGCAGTTGAACACGATAAGAATGGATAAGCGGATAATTGGGATCCCCATGCAAGAATGGGTTCCATTTGGTTAGTAACAATGGTTGGAACACCCACATCGAAAATAGAAGCATTCATATCAAAAATTAAGACAATGGAATCATTATGAATAGATGTAGTACTAGTGTTCTATATTAGCCCTATTCAAAGTGTGCTCACTTCTTAAGGGAATAGTTGTACCAAAGAGGCATCCATTTTCTAGTGGGCATTGTCGATTAGTCTTGTGACCAACAGTATTCAATGATAGCCTATCTTACTAAATGTTCTTCCCGTGGATTTCCACTGTTTTCTAACTTTCTTTCGTTTTGCCTTTTAGCCTTCTTAGCATGATTTTTAGCATTAACAATATTAACTGGACAATTAACATCATTAGGCAAAACATTAACACCACATTCATGATTAGAAATGAAATTCAAGCGAGACATCAATACAAGGTTTGCAAATAGTATCGAATTGAATTAATTACAAGATGCGCCTATGGCTAATACTAGAATCAACACGATTCTTTTTATTCGGCTCAAACTTAAATTTCCTAGGTAGGTCTTCTACTTTTTCCAATGCACATTCTTAGCTTGCGAGTCGTGTCCTTCCTTGTATTGTCTTGAGACTTTGACCGCTTGCTTTAATGTCACCGATTACTCTGTAGAGGAATGGGAACATTAGTTGGTTTGGCTACTATTTGCTTCACTGCTTAGATGTCTTTGGGATCTGAGCTACATGCAGCACACTAAGATTAACTTTTTAACATTTGAATAGCTGGGATTTGAACACCTAGAGGGCACACTCGAGTTCACATTCTTAGCACTATGATTTGAAATCGAACTACTTGAAGGCACATTAGGGTTCACATTCATAACATTTGGCATTGAATGACTTGCATGCTTGGCACTAGGCATAGAACACGGTATCAAGGGATTGACTTGCTCACCTAAGGTTTTAGGGCATATTGTAATTAGGCATTCTTGAAGTTCTTGAGATCGTTTGGCATATAAGCATGCATGGCCAATTGCATTATCTTCTGGTTTCTCTAACTTATCCTCTTCCACAATCTCACGGAGACATTCTAGGTTGTCCTTAAGGTATGAGAAATATGTTTGAATAGCAAGTTTGTTATTCCTAAGATGAGGAGGAACATATTTCACAGACAAAGCATATTTATTACGACATGTACCTTTGATACACCATTCTCCCCATTGGTCATTGGCATCTTCCCTTTTACACGACTCTTTAGATTCTCAATTTCTTTTTGTAACGAGGCTACCGTTTCATTATTTTTGTTACGAGTGACCTTTATAGATTCAAATAATTCATTGAAATGACGTTTAACCTTTTCATTTTCTTTAAGAAAACCTCATTTTCCTTTTGTAAAGCATTTACTAAGTTTTGAAGATGAAAGTTTTGAGAATTCGAGAATCTAAAGAGGAGGCATTTGGGGACCAGTCACATTGTTCGTTTGACCCTTTAATTGAGAGATTTGGGATTTCAACTTCCGATCGTGTTGCAATGAGCTTGAATCATTCATCACGTTTGTTAATTTGAAAAGCGCATCAAACTCGGAGCATCCGAGGATGTCTTGATATTTGAAGTTTTGACATTTTCTTTAAGATGTTGATATTTTAGTTGTAAATTAAAATGCTCAACTTCTAGTTTAGAAAAATGTTTAACCAAATTGTCGTGATCATCCAACTCAATTTTCTCATTTAGTTCGAATTAGTTTTTCAAGCTCAATGACACAATCATGGGAGACTTTCGAGGCACAGATAGTTCATGAAATTGGGAAGCATTAATAGAATAATTTGTAGCGATGAAAAACATATCTTGAGCAACACATTCAAGAATAAGAGTCTCATTTAATGTATGCAAGTTCTTTCTCTCAATCTCATTATATTTTAGTGCTCGCTCATAGTCATTAACCTCAACTATCATTGCATCAAACTCCTTTTCCATTTCTTTAATGTCTCGTTCATTCCCTTTTAAGACTTTCAAAATGATCTTTTAGCGCTTTAAAGAAAGGCATGACTTCGATTAAATAACATTCTTTCGTTTGCTCAAAACCCTTTCTCCTTTAGTTATACCAATGGGTGTGATCCTTTTCTTGCAAGTTTTCTCAAAATCAACAAATAGTTGAAAGATAACATATTGACTAATTAAGGTCTTGCTTTTAGTGGCAATTGTTCTAGGAACAAGATGCATTGGTGTATTAGGAGGATACACAATCGCTCTAGGAATTTTCCAAAGGGAGGGTTTGTTTCAACAATATTTTCACTTTACGCTTATCTAAATCAATTTTCCAAAAACTTGTTCGGGAGTCAACAATGTCGAGGCTTAAACATGTTCAAGGAAATCCAGTTTTCCTTCTTGTAATCATGAGGTGTGATCTTTATTTTCTTTTCTTTACATTTAGGATCATCTAATTTCTTGTTCATCCTTTCCTAGTGACTTCATCGATTTCTTATCTTCATCGATGCACTCAACGCAACTAGGTTTATGTCTAGGTTTAAGGATTTCATTGCCATCATAAAGAACCTTATGAGCATTTCTAGCCTTTTAATGACCTCTGGATTTGGATCCTCAACAAGGGAATGCTATGCTTATCACTTAAGACTCTATGCTTAGTGATCATGTGAGCGATCGAATGGTGTTCCTTGTATGTACAACTTGTTTTCAAGTTTGTTTTCAAAGTTTTAGATTAGAAAAATCTTTCAAGAGTTTTGATTCCTTTGCATTAAATTCTTGCTTAAGCATTTTCACATTTTCTTGAAGTTCTTGTTTTTGCTTAGCGCTTTAGAAAGCTTTTCTTGCAAGGAATTTAACTCTTGTTTTAATACTTCTTCTAAAATTACTTTTCTAATGATTGTACGCACTTGGTCATCCATTTCCTGCTCACGAGTGGTCAACTCAAATTTTGCACGTTGTTCATAAATAGCAACACGTTCTTTATAGGCATTTAGTTCGAAATTACGTAATCGTCGGAAGCATATGCGGTGAATTCATCAAAGACATAGTCATTGTTGATCGCAGAAGATGCATCACTTGGTACAACTTCACTTTCACTTTGTTTCACATATTGATCATATTGGACAACATTGATATTACCCATATTTTCAATATTTGATTCAATAGTTTCGAGATGATTGTACTTTGTCATGCATCTTTTGCACATCGACATCATCGTATAGTTTTAATACCTCCGAGATGAGTTTGTCATTGGATGGGCCACTTGTGGTGAAGAAGAGACCGAGGAGAAACCATTGGAGTAATGCTAGCCATAAAAATTGTGTGTGCGAGGGTCCATCATCCACATCGAGTCGTATGCATCACAATCGGCGACTTGAAAGGCATTCGATGATTGTGACCTATCTCCGAATTGGTCGCTCATCCACATCAAAGATCATAGGTCTTGGAATTGCCTTCAACAAGAAACAACAACTCCTCTTCATCCAAAGCAACACCATTATCCCGAGCTTGTACAAGCGGCATCTTATCTCTCAAGTAATCGAAGATACGTGGACGTTTTGGAGATGTGCGGTTCCTTGCAATGTGTCCTCACCACCATGGTTATAGCATTTGATCGGCTTAGCTTGACCTTGATTTCCATTCCTTCCTTGATTACGATTAGCGACATAACCTCCACCGCCCACCCTTTCTTTGATCAAACTGTCTTTCTTGAACTAATCGCCCCATAATTTTCCCATCTACGATCAAAGCATGGTTGTGAAGATTGGGCGGTTCGGATCTCATTGCGGTGTGAAGTTTGTTAGTGTGGTGAAAGTGTCATGTTCTCTTTAACCATGAGTGCCGGTTGAGTGATGAAATGTTCCATGACAACATTTGCATCGGGTTGCTTGAACCTTGGATCGAAATGAGTTTGTGATTATCATCTCCGTGGGTACAACTTGAGAAGCATTGGTGGTAATCCCATCATTTGTGAAAAAGCGGTTGAATCATTTGTTGAGCTTGTTTCTCCCGACCTTTGAACCGATCAAGAATCCTCTTTTCAAACATGGCATGTCTCTCATTTTGAAGAAGGAAGGCATAGAGTTGCTCATAGTTTGTATTCTTCAAACCTTTGGTGAGCTTAATGAGTGACAAATTTGTGCCATTCGGGATTCATGTTATTTACAAACTTTGAGTTCAAATTGAATGTTAGGCATAGTCATTCGATGTTCCTCATGTCATTCACTAGCTTATGAAATCTCACATAGTACTCATAGACACTCTCATATGGTTTCATCTTGAAGTGTTCAAATTCATCATACAATTGTGATTCTCGGTCTTCAATAGTTAGCTCGAGAACCGAGAGAAGCATCTTGACATTATCCCATACGCTTTTGCCTCGGTGTTGTGATTGATAAGCTTGTAGATGTCTTTTGGTAGACCTTGAAGTATAATGTTAGAAGCTCGGATATCGCATCAAATCTCTTTTCTCCTTATCATCAAGCTCATCATCCATCTTTGGTCCATCCATTCCGTAAATCGAGTTCCATCTTCACGCAGATCAAGTACATCTCTAGTCGTCTCAACCCGATATGGTCCTTCATCAATGGATTTGAGAATGTTGACTCCATTTTCCTTTCCAAGACAGTACAATCTGTTCGTTGAGCCCAAGAGTCGTAGTCGATTCATCAAGCATGGGTGGGCGAGTATCTGAACCACCGCTTGAACATCCTCGGCAGCGATGGAGATGATAGTAGGAACGTTTGTAGACATGTTTCAAGCTCTACGGATTTTACTATTCTTTGATTAAACCGGAAATTGATTCTTTCACGGATTTTACTAAACCAAAGAACAACCGTAATAATGTATCACGAAGAAGTAACAAGCCTAAATGAATAAGTACCTAACTACACAACTCGCTTAATTAACAACTCGCTTAAGTAATCAACTCGCTTAATAGCCAAGTCGCATCAAGATCAACTCATAACACGGTCAACTCGCTTAATGAATCAAGTCGCTAAATAGCCAACTCGCTTTAGTATCAACTCATGACACAATCAACTCGCTTGAACACTAAGTCGCTTAAATTAACTCGCTAACGTTACAACTCGCTAAATAGCTAAGTCGCTTTAGATCTCAAGTCGTTTAAAGAAACAACTCGCTTAGAACCCAAGTCGCATAAATATCAACTCGCTAAACAGCTAAGTCGCATGTACCAACTCACATCAAATAACAAAGCAACTCGCTTTGAAGAAACACAAGTCCGAGACTCAACTCGCTTAGTCCTTCTTTCACAAATAACCACTTTATCAATCCAAAACAACCAAACCACAATGATTTAAGCCTTCCAATTCAAAACATAAAAACATATGATGATCCTAAACACAAAAGTACAAGCAAAATTCAAACTTTACCACTAGAATTTGTCCAAATGAATCAAACTCTCCTAAACCCTTAATACACCAAAAACCTTATGAAATCCACCAAAACAAAGAGCATAAAGATGATGATCAAACCATGTGATCAAACCATGGCTCTTGATACCAATTGTAGGATATTGGATTTCACAAACACACTAAACCATGATCAAAGTAGGCGTATAAGTATGTTAGAGAGATTGAATTTAGTAGTCCATAGAGGAGAAAGGAAGAGTTGGGAACTATAGTGAGAGAAAGGAAAATATTATTATGAGCTCCAACAACCATAACAAAACTCATGCCTCGGTTCGGACCTTGGGGTAGAGTATTTATAGTCTTACAATAACATTGATTGGAATCTATGCGTACACAACGGATCTTTGGCGGTAATATGATGGATCGAAGCATCGACTATTCTTACGCAAGCTGGGTAAAGACCGTCGGTTAGCGATTAAGTCCTCCACGGTGTTACTTAACTAAATACTACTTGAACTTAAAATAACTACGACTTACGAGCTTTTAAAAGCTAACGATTTTGACATATACTGATGAGGTGACCGACTCTTTAATACCAAAGGAATTTCTAATTCCTAACTCTCTTCCTAGATCCGGTGGTATTATGGAAGATGTTCTTGGATCTTTCTTTCTTGATTATGATCCTCGTGAGGCGGCTTATGAGGATTTTGATCAAGTGGACCCACTCGAGTTTGAAGAGATGAAGGTGAGGTGGCAAGTGGCCATGCTTTCCATGGATATCAAGACCTTTGGCCTAAAGTCGGCAGAGTGGTTTGGATTCAAAGGACGCGATCCAGGCAAGGTTTGATAAAGGAAGGTTAAATGCTTCACATGCCAAAAGATAGGTCACTTTTCTAGAATGCAAAGGCAGGAAAGTCGGTGATGAAGTCGATACTCTACTTATCGCCAGATGTCGGAAGGATCTGAGGAACTTCAAAGGATCAATGCGTTGGTCACTCTTGATGACAATGTGGATGGGAAGTCGCATGAGGAGTCCGATAATGATAGTTCGAGAATGTTGGGTTGATTGCGGTCGTACTTGCGGAGGATAGGCATGATCAGATTGCCTTGATGGGCATCTCTCGGTACAAAAGCTGTTTGTTTGGTTGTAGTGAGCGTTATAATGAACTCAAACAAGCTTATGATATTATGGAACCAAAATATAATGAATGCTATGTGGAAGTAGAAGCTTATAAGCAGCTTTAAAAACACTAGAAAGACAAAAGGTTTGGTTACAAAAGAATGAAATAGCTTATGGTGAGAAAATAGGTGTTTTAGAAAGAGATCTCGAATGTGCTACAAATGAATTAAAATGGTGCGAGAAGTTAAGAGCGTATGTAGAGTCGGAAAATCTAGAGCAAGGAGAAACTTAAGGAGGAAATTGCTAGGAATAATGAGTGGATGATGAATGGTAATAAGTTGGCTAGTCTCATTTATAGCATCAAGCTCCCAATTCTCGTGGCTTTAGGTTTTAAGAAATATGTGAGCCTAGAAGCTAGGATGACTCACGTAGATCTACACCAGTGAGCCTAGCTAATTTTGTGAAAGAAGGTGACCTACATGTTGTTCGTGGACCAATTAGAGGTGAGCACATGCCCATTGACCTTCCACTATTAATGACTTTGATGGATCACACCATCTGTATGGAAAAAGTCAAAGACTTGCACGACCTAATACTTCTACTAATGACTTTGTCTCTTGTGTTATGATGACAAGTCCTCCAACAAGTGGTCTACAGTGTGATTCAAATGACAAGTCGACCTTCCCAAGTCGACCTTCCAAGTCTTCACCCACCGCACCTAGACTACCAATAAGCATGTGAGTTCTTTGCCAAGGAATGCACTTCCAAGACAGTTGCCTCAAGACTTGCTTTTAATTCTTTGCATAATAATCTTGTTAAAAACAATTCTTTTCATTGTTTTGGTTTGAATACTACGCTTGTAAGAATACATCTTTTGGTTTGAATAAATCTTCTCTTGGAAGAAATGTTTGTGTGTGGAAGTAAATCTCATTTAATTAAGGATTGTGATTATCATGAGCAAAGAATGAGTAGATGTGGTGATTCTAGGAAAACTAGACCAATGTGGACCAATGTTAATGATATACCACCTTATGTTCCACAGTCGCTAATTATAATACTTCTTTTCCTTGGAAAGATCTTTGGAAAACCATATGTTCAACCAACCGGTGAATATTTTAAAATGGTTTTGGCCTAGATATGTTAACCCTATGGTGATGGGAGAGGGATCGGGATCTGTTGTCAAGACCTCGGCGGTTGTTCTTGGAATAAGCAGAGACCTAAGTTTCATTGGAAACCCAAGAACAATAGTGGATCTTATACTTCTACATGGCACCACTCATATGATCCACAAGGCGGGTTCAAGTCCGCAATGACTTGAGCCTCCATA
The DNA here is from genome assembly GCA_022545495.1 of Chrysanthemum lavandulifolium. NCBI lineage: Eukaryota > Viridiplantae > Streptophyta > Magnoliopsida > Asterales > Asteraceae > Chrysanthemum > Chrysanthemum lavandulifolium. Next base: position 186,745,001 of record CM040244.1, on the reverse strand, counting down.
GTGTACTAATTCTCTATATTTTTGTTGTTGTAGGATCATCCCTTAAGCATAAAGATGTTGGAATTGTTGATGATGGTTGTTCTAGAAGTATGTCGGGAAACAGGGGACATGATGCATAACTTTATACCTATTGAAGGTGGGGCAATGTAACCTTTGGAGGCGATGGACTAATTACGTGAAAAGGGACCATCAAAACACCTCGGTGGATTTGAGAATGTTTATTATGTCAAGGAACTTCAACACTTCAATTTGTTTCGATCTCACAAATCGTGACACTAAGAACAAAGTACTCTTCCTGAGAGGATGAATGTCTTGTCTTTGTCTAAAGACTTCAAACTCCCGGAAGAAACTTCAATTCTCTTGAAGGTTCTCATGATCATAATCTTTATACATTCAACAACTAATGTTCAACGCGGTGACTTAACATGTTTGGTGGCTAAAGCATCGTGGATGAGTCCACTAAATAAGCGAAGGATGGCCCATGTCAATTTCAAGACCATCAACCGACTCTCTGGCGGGCCTAGTTCAAGGTCTTCCCGCTTAAGTATTCACCAATGATCATAAGCATGTTGCATGCAACAAAGGAAAGCGACACGAGCCTCATATAAAGGAGTTCTGATACTGATAACCATTATTTACGAACCTCTTGGTGCTTCATATGGATACATTTGGTCCAACTAAAGTGAGCATTGATCATAAATATTTTGTCCGGTGATCATCGATGGATTTAGCAAATTTTGTTGGGTATTCTTTCTACGGACCAAAGATGAAACATCCAAGTATTAAAAGACTTCATTACCCTTATTGAGAATCCACATCATATCATCACGAAACCAATAATGTCACTAATAAACTTAAATGTTTGATATGTTGTGAACAATAAGTGATAACACAAACTTTAAAACTTAAAGTTAACTAACTCATGAAACATTTCACGGCGTCATTAGACTATTGGACAAACAAGTGACTTAGGACTCGTAACAATCATTGACACTTGTACATTCAATAACTAGACAATAAAACCTTCGTTGACTAACATTATGTCTTTCGATATGTTGGTTCTTTTGGCTAATGTTATTTCGGATCACGACATGGTCAGCGAAATGAATGTGGATGCACACGAGGTTCTCACTATTGCGATATCTTCCCAAATGACTATCCGAGAAAGATTGGAAAGAATAACCTTAGGGTTGACTTTGAAACCCTCACATGCTCGTAATCTTCTTGTCTCATTCTTGTGGATATTCTAAGGAATCCTCCATACGAACATGCTCTCACACTTTGCTACGATCTAAATCTACATTCAACAATTCTAGAACTCTATTCGGAGGATCACGGTCAAAGTCTTGTGATAGTGACACTAATCACAAACAAGTCACCATCACTCATGATGACTTACGGGTTGTGCTCTCATTCTGAAATCGAGTCAACCGACTTCTTTGCCACACCTACCGAGGAGACTGTTCTACAATTCTTGATTGATATTGGCTATGATGAAGCTTGGGAGTTATCTCTAAGCATTCTCATGTGGAGCTTAAGAACATTCCACAACCGTGGAGAACCTCTACCTCATCATCACCAAATCGGTCTCGGTCGTGATAGTGGTTAAGAGCATCCAAAGCTCATGGAACTGCAAATCTTCCGTCTCGATCAATAAGAAGGACATCAAATCGAAGCAATCGATATGGGAGGACATGATGCTATTTCACAAGAAGCTTGGCTCAAAGATTCCCTATGTCGATACACAAAGCTTTTGATCCAAAGAGCACTTGGACTTAATCACGATATTCCACAGAGGCTCAATGACCCGGACAATCACGATATGTTGTCCGAACCTACACTATCGGTCGAATCAAGGAATCGTTAACAAAGAAGCAAGGTGTGTATTACCCGATCACCCTCATCAAAAGAACTCAAAAAGCTTGAAGCGTACAAAAGGTATCTTGTAGCGGTAAAAGAAGGCAAAGTTGGTCATCTTGATGAAAACCTTCGGAACTCCTACTCGGAGAACCGTAAGAGGAAGTCTTTGGAAGTGCGATGAGTTACGAAAGTTATAGGAAACTTCCCAAAGGAATCCTCCTCGTAAAGGATTGTTCCGTAAAGAAGTCAACCTATTCCCACACCGAACCGCAAAGAAAGCTTTTGGATGAAAGCTCAAGGTCTTGACACGAGATGAAGAGATTACCTACTCGAAGCGCAAGGATGACAATCCTTCCATACCAAAACCACCAAGTCCTCAAGTCGATAAAGGAAAGGAAGACTCCCTTTGTGCCCTATGATGAGAGCTACGAAGAAGAAGAAGAGCTCTTGGATCAATCCTACAGAAGAAGCTTAAATTCATCACCACCTTCAAAAGTCAAGAATTTGCAAAAGACCAAATGGGTGGCCTCGGAGGATCAAGTGGTCTTTGCCACTCTTCACCGTGTCCCGATACGGTTAATCGACCCGATAAGGGATATGGTGCCACCACTCTTGTGCAACAACAAAAGCTTGTGGAGGATACTATCGAATATGAGTTTGAGAAAAGCTGGCCGAGAAGTCCGAGAAAGATAAAGATGCCGATTATGACAAGTCGCTCGGAAAGTCTACACGATCACGAAGGAAACTTACGAACCGCCCAAGGACCCCGAGTCTCCTCACGTCTCATCCTTATCGGACTCTTCTTCTCATTCATCACCACCACCATCAAAGAGATCAACCAAATCATCATCCAAATCGTTGAAGAAACCACCTCTTTCTTGGATATCTCATGCTCATAAATGAATTGGGAATCTTTGTCAAACAAATCGAAAGAAAGACATTCTCCAAAAGTAGTTGAATTTCTTTCTTGATCACATACAACATCTGTATGACGAGAATGAAAAGATGAAAGGAGAAAGGAAGTTTATTCAGAATTCATGAAAAGTCATCGTCAAGAGGAATGAATGAAATGATCGAAGGTTACACTAACAAGTACCTTCAAGATTTCGTTCCTAAAGTCACAAAGGAGATGTTTACAGACAACTATATCCGAATCTTATGCGGATAGCCAAGCAAACTATAAGATCCACACCTTTAACCGTCACAATCAATCCATTTGATCCTGTAGTTTTCTCGGATAATGAATTGGTGGCCAAGCTTGTCACACAAATGTCTACACGATCCGGGACATTTACTTACGAGGAAGGAAAGTTGTTTCAAGCATTCTTTGGACTACCAACTCAAAGAAGCATGTAGATTCGAAGCGAAAAAGTCTAAACATCCTAGAGATGATGAAGACAAGGATCGGGATAAGCATGATAAAGCTAAGCGTCGGAAGAAGTCGGTGAAACATCTTCTATGTTACCTCCTCTCCAGCGGACTCCTACTCAACAAAAGTCCCTCCTCGTTCTTCTACTGAGATAAACCTCGGGACGATTCCGAGTTACCACCCCGACTCGAGAAAACCGATGATCAATTTGAGTATACGGGTGGTGACGATGAAGAGGTCTTTGAGCCCCTACAACAACCCACCTCTCCCAAACAAGTTCGAAACAGAATCATCATCTAGGCCTTGAAAAAAGAAGAAGAAGACGCCTCAAACCGACGTCGTATCTTGGCTAGATGACGATAAAAGCAAGAATTTGAATGGTTCTCTACTCTTGTTAACAACACTCCCTACCTCAAGAAGGTCGGGATTTGGTCGACGGTAATACATTGGAGCATATAAAACTTTTGCAAGAAAAGTTCCATTGAAGAAGATGACGAAATCCGAGTTGAGGCGAATCAAGAATGAAGCTTTTCAACTATGGAAAGATAGCTCGAAAAGTGCCATCGAGGTCAAATATCACCTTGAAAACATTGCTCGAGCTATGTCTAACAACATGGATTGGCTCAACCCGAAGCAAACATTGACTTCACCAAACGGGACAACCCTCCATACTACACCGATCGGTCAAAACCTCTACCAACAATTGGCCAAACAAGCGAACCTAGGATCCCATTCGGATATTTCTTCAACAAAGACCTAGAATTTCTTCTACACGGTGGCGATGGTTCAAGGAAATACGCTACATCGTTGACACTTCCATTCCCAGCTATATATACGAATCGCATAGCCATCGAGGAACGTGCCAATCACTTGTTCTCGACAAAGTGGAAGCATTCGACCGAGATGCAATGTACGGATTCATCATTGGTGGGCAGAAGAATCTACTACGTGTCGTCGGTTCATAAGTCTTAACATGCGGTGTTCGATTACTAAGGATATCGTTGCCATCAAACATGTTGTTCATCATCTAAGTGGGACTACACCTTCCTAAAGAATATCGTAGTCAAGCGACAAGATGAAAGGGATTATGCTTTCTCTGGTCGACTTTGAGAATTTGTCTATCAACGACATCGAAGACATGTACCTTGCCAAAGTACAAGGTCGCATGAGACAATTTTCAACCGAAGTACAACGTGAATTCATCAAGTCATTGCTCATCTTCATCGACGCATAGTCATCAAAGAACGTGTTGAAGATCTTCACTAGCGGTTGAATCTTATCGGACCCGTGTCAACTTCACACCACCTCGCCTAGATCTTCCCGACCTCAACCAGCTCTAACAATATACACTCACCAAAGAAACCTTTCGGCGTTATTTACCGCAGTGAACTTCAAAGAAATTGCTTAATGGCGTGTAGTGAACTTCACAAGTTTGGGGATCACACTTTGAAGATGGTTAGGGACGGATTAGCCTATAGGTTGAAGGACATCGTCACAAGATTGGGTCTCCTAGCGATGGAATTCTCGGGATCGAAGGGATGTGAGGAGAATCATCGAAATGATTGATGAAAGGTTGTTTCGAAGGATCGATTCGAACGTTGGAAAGCTTTGTTGGTGGTCGACCAGGATCAACATCACCGGCTATCAACGCCTGCTCGCACTCTTGGCGACATCATTTGCACTTCCTGGTACCCTTGAATTATTTCCTTCATTATAAATTTGGATGTGTGATTATTTATGCAATGGCTTGTGCACACATAACGATGTACAACCCGTAATTGTCAAGAAAGGACCACGTGGTACGCTTGATTGCCACAATCCTTATAAAAGGAGCGAAAGCTTCTTATTTTGAGTAAAACCTATTAAACCTTTCATTTTCAAGGTTTTGCTCTAAAGAACAAGCACTTCCCCGTAAGATTTTCAAAACCTCAACCGTTTATATCACTTGTTGAGGGGAGTATTTGAATTAAAACTTTGTTCACAAATTGTTCATAGTGGTCATCTTCCATAACACTCAAAATGGTCATATTTATTGTCAACATTTCAAAAATAACATTTTATATGCCATTTTGAGGGGAGAAAATTGTGTGATAAGAAATATGTTGTGCAAAATGCAAATGAATCAGTACTTGAGACTTAACCAATGAATTTACGATACTAAACTCGTTAGTAACTCGAAAAGACTTGTCTGACGGGTAATAATTTCAAGCTAGTTCGCTAGTAATGTAAAAGTGTCTCGCAAAGGACTTGTCCAAGTAGAAAGTACCATTCGAGATACTCTTGGTAGACATGAACTCGACGGGTATGACAACCTTTCGAGGTTTGTCTACACCTTCAAGGTAGTTATTAGAGCTAGTTGTCACCTAAAAGTCGACAATGTATCTCTTTAACTATGCAGCGTAACCGTGTCTCATGGGATTGTCTATCTTGAGTGGATCAATTCAAAAGTCGTGCTCTTTCCTCACTATGCAAATAACCATTAAAACTCTTAAAGCACATGTGGGGGAGTATTTATGCAAAATCTTATCTCTCACGATGGTTCAAACATGTTTTCATTTACAAACCCTTTGAGAGATTCTTCACAATAGTAGTTTTAATGGCAACATAGGTTAGTCATGGAGTTATAAGGTGACTAAGGTTAGGAATAACTGTCCTATGATCCGCCAGAGCGGAGGGATCTATCCAAGGACATCACAAATAGTTAGTACTTAGAAGTCCTTAGGTATGATTATAAAAGGAGAAAATGAGAATCGGAGAAAGAAGGAGTTGAAGAATTAAAAGAAATGCAAAGAAAAGGGTGAAAAGAAATAGCCCTCAAATTATTCAACTTAGGACGGACAATCGGGTTCAATTCATATGCTACTAGTTGTCACTTAGTGACACCGGTATTGAAGATTAAAAGTCATCATGGACCCAATGGCGCATACACTAAACCTTCTTAGCCACTCAAGTTTCTCTCAACGAAGCTTGTTTCATTCTCACGGGAACCCTACGTAAACTATTGGCTTTCTCTTAGAGATCATTGGTATTGAAGAAGGAGACCCTCTCCTAGTCTCCGCTCGGAAAACCAAAACGCACTATTGAGTCTAGAGCCACGAGATTCATCAAAAGATCTCTTAGGTACACTTGACGTTTCATCACTTGTTGATCACCTAATAAGATTATCGGTGGTTCATATCGAGTCCTTCACGGATCTTAGCAACTGTCTAGAACATTTATGAGAGGTTCACAACAAGCGTGATCCTCGGTGATTGAATGGAAACTCATGTCGGGTCAACATCAAACACCACGGACAGAAGTCACTTCGGTAACTCCCGTGGATTACGCGAGTGTGTCTCAAACGGTCTGATCGTGAGGTGATGCTTGATGTACCTAAGCGACTCATCTCGAATCAGATGTACTTGGTACATCGCGTTATCTCACTTGTGGGACTCAGTTCGAGAACGGCCTTTGTGAGAATTAGAGTTGTGTTTTCACACTATGTCGTTAACACTCTCGAAGTTTAAACTTGTAAGTGCGGAACCGCTTATTACTAACCGTTTTAAATGTTTTCTTCTTATGGAAGCTCGGAGCGAGATGATCGTGCCGATTCTTCTCATGCTCACGCCAACATCATCACTAATGGAAGTTCTATTCAATGCAACACAATGTAATGATTCTTCGTCAAATCAAAGAATCTACAAAGTTAAAGACTTAAAGAACTTCATCGAGATTGAATTCCAACGTCAAAGAGCGTGTGAGCATGTTGAAGAATGACGTGGAGACACCGGAGCGAAGAAAGCAAACACGAGGCGGACTTGATGCGAGACTACAACATACTATCACTTTCACCACAAAGAACAATGATCAAAGAACAAAGTTAAAGATGACGTCAAAGCATAAGCGTTCAATGACAACTATCTCTCTACACCGGGAGATTTTTCGAATCAAGGCAATTCTTCTCACAAGAAAGAAGAATGTCGAAGACGTCGAGCTACTATTACCTCAACGCCTTCACCGTTCATCACCAACACTTGAGGGGGAGATTGTTGGAATCACTCCTAAACCATAATCAAGTGTTAGTAATTAATATGTAATAGTTAGCTTTATTATGGCCTTTATGTTTGTTAATAGCCTTAAGCTTATGTAGAAGGCCCATGAGCTTAGGTCCAAGCCCATTTAAGAAAGGATGGAAACTAGGAGTGTTGCCCTAGCTTTCCTCCTATAAATACTCTTGTAAACCTTCATTTGAAGGTTGGTTGTTCAAGTTTTCTCTCATCACATATCCTACGATAACCGTATTATTGTTTCATGTGTGTGTGTTAGATCTTGTTCAATCGCCTTATCTCTTTCTATATTACTTGTGTTTGTAAAACTAGTGACCTAACACGCCTAAGTTCTCAGTCTCGTGTAAGCTTCTTCTCACGCATAAGTGTATAAGTTTTACGGTTTCTCTCTTGATTTTGTAAAATCCGTGAAAGAATCTATTTCCGGTTAAATCAAAGATTTGTAAAATCCGTAGAATTTAAACATGTCTTCCGTTGTCGATGATGTGCAAGTCGCAGGATCGGATACTCATCCTCCCATGCTTGATAGAACCGACTATGAGTCTTGGTCACAAAGAATCGATTGTCTCGCTTAGGAAAGGAAAATGGGGTTAACATCCTTAAGTCAATTGATGAAGGACCATATCAAATTGAGACTACCAAAGACATTCGAAACCTGCTGGCGATGGTTACGTGACATTAGGACTGGATAGACCTAAGACATATGATGAGCTTTCTGATAAGGAGAAGAAGAGATACGATGCAGACATCAGAGCTTCAAACATTGTTCTCCAAGGTCTACCTAAAGACATCTACAAGCTGATCAATCACAACACTAAAGCTAAGGCTGTTTGGGACAATGTTAAGATGCTTCTATCCGGTTCGAATCGACTCAAGAAGACAGGAGTCTCAACAGTATGATGACTTTGAGAACTTTGAAATGATACTGGGGAAAGTGTGGTCGAATATCATGTCGATTTCACAAGCTTGTGAATGATATGAGGAATATCAAAATGACAATGCCGAATATTCAGCTAAATTCAAAGTTTGTGAACAACATGATTCCCGAGTGGAACAAATTTGTCACAAAGAACAAACTCAACAAAGGATTGAAGAACACCAATTATGAGCAACTCAGATGCTTATTTGCTTCAAATGAGAAACATCGAGATTTGACCGAAAGATCATGGAAAAGTTCAAGACCAATCTTTGGAGAAACAAGCTCTTCAAATGATTCTCTGCATTCTACACTAATGTAGGGATCACTACCAAAGCATCACAAGTCATACCCATCGAAATGGTAACCACAAGCTCATTCCCGATCCGGTATAAGCCACTTTGATTCGACGCAATCATGGAACACTTTATCAATCAAGTGGCTCTTATGGTCAAGCAAAACTTGAATCTCACCCACACACTAACAATTATCTCAGAACTGCATCAAATCGTCAAAATCATGCTACTGTGAAAGACGAAAAGATTGTGGTGCAAAATGTGCAGGGAAGACAAAATGCTTACCTTCCACACAATGAAAAAGGGAATGTAGGCGCTGGTTATGGGAATGCTGGTGTTGGTGGTGGATATGTGGGAATTCATAATCGTGGAAGGAATATGGCTCAGGGTCAAGTTAAACCAATCAAGTGCTACAACTGTGGTGGAGAAGGGTACATTGCTAGGAACTGCACTCAACCAAAACCTCCTCAAAATGCAGAATACTTGAGGACAAGATGTTCTTGGTTCAAGCACAAGATAATGGAGCTATGTTGAATGAAGAGGAGATGTTGTTCTTGATGATGGGAATGCTAAGACATACGATGTTGATGTGGACGAACAACCAAAGTGTTAATACAAATAAGCCGTAAAATGTTTATTTATATTTTACGATCTTCTAATGTTTTGTCGATAACAAACGTAAAATCATTTTAACGAAACAAATAAAATACGTAAATAGTTTGATTCAATAGTTTCCTAATACACTTACATTTTCACATAAAACACTAAAACAAGTATAAGTGATTTTATGTCTTAGAGATACATATGTACAACAAATAGTGTTTACATATTGGGCTAGGATGTAGTAAGAGATTGAGAAGTAGGATGTAGTAAAGGAACTAGGAGATGATAAGGTGGTGAAGATAAATATGGTGTTATGGTTGAGTTTGTGATATTCCCTAATTCTTTATATATACCCCTGTTCCGCGGATCGAAGGATTTTTCGGAAAATTAGGGTATGAAAACAAGGGTTTTGTATGTTAGGTTTAGAGACAAATCGCAGGAATAGACAAGTCTCAGTCCTTGACAAATCGCTTTGATGACAAATCGCTTTGATGACAAATCGCTTAAGGGACATATCGCTTAAGGACAAATCGCTTAAGGGACAAATCGCTTCCAAGAAAGGCTATCCGTGAGACAAGTCGCTTCCAGAAAACTTTCAAAAAAACAACACCACTTTTCAATCCAAAAATAACCCAACCACGATGATTCAAGCCTTCCAATTCAAACCCTAAACACTTATAATGATTCTAAACACAAAAGTACTATCAAAATCCAAAATTTAACACTAAAGATGATCCAAATGATGCAAACTACTCTAAACTCATTCAAACCCAAAAACCATATGAAAACCACTAGAAATCTAAGAATATGAAAGATGAATGATCAAACCATGGCTCTTGATACCATTTGTAACATATTGGTTTTCATAAACACATAAACTCACAATCACAAGGGGCGTATAGAATGAGTTCTAGAGAGAGAAAGTGGAAGAGTGTTGGGAACTTTAGTGAGACAAAGAAAAATGATATTCAAAGCTCCAACCCTTTGCCTTGCTAGGCAAAGGGTATTTATAGTTACAAACTTAGACGCCCTCCTTTGGGCTGTGGATCAGGCATACAGTGGGTAAAGACCCGTCCGTCCTCCACGGTGTTACTTAACAAACTACTTACTAACACTAAATGACTACGACTATGAGCTTTCTAACGATTACATATACTTGAGGTGACCGACTCTTTAACTACCGGATTTTCTAAATCCTAACAGTAAAACATTGGTCAATTTATGTAGCACAAAATCTAATAAATGAGCAATTAAATTACTAGTATATATATTTCTTTGGAAGTGCACTAGATTGTCCATTTGTTTTTTTGAGAAACTTCAACAGTAGCCTTCGGAATAGTTAACGAACTGGATTTTGTGATCAATATTTAGGAGCAATACTTCTTAAATCGACCTTCATTTGAAAATATATAGTCAACAACATATGGATTTATAAAAGGGAGCTCGCAATAGATGCATAAGACTTTTTTACGTGTTTTCTAGTTTTTGAGCGTTCGTCAGATAGTACCAAAGAACTCATATTGTTTGATGAGTCCATGGTAATCTTATCGTGTTATGTGGTATATTTGTTCTTGATAATTTAATTGTTTTTTAGTGATGTTCTTGATTGATTGAGTTTTGAAGTGGTGTTCTTGATTGATTGAGTGTAACTAGAATCATTTTGTGTGTTTGGGTTCTTGAGGATTTTTTTTTTATTTTTTTTTTGGGTTTGGTGTTTTTGGTTTTTTCATTTTATATTAAAATTAAATATACATTCAATAGAAAATCAAATAGGGAAGAAGGTGAGGGTATGTTAGTCATTTTGCAGGTCGTTGGCCGGTCAAGGGACACAATTTGCATCCAAAAGTGAACAGTGATGACATAATTTGTGAAAAAAAACGTTCCGCTGTCATAACTTGCGAATCATGTATACCTCATGGACATTTCTTGCGGTTTACTCAATAAAAAAGTCTTGCAGTGCTTTAACTACGTACAATTTTCTAAAAAATAGTGATAAAAATTTTAAAATGTGTAAAAATGATTAGAAATGGCTGAATTATTTAGACGGTAAATTGCATTATATAATTTAGTTATATAAAATGCATGCAATCAAATTATACAAACATATGTAATATATTTTTATCTGATAAAATAAGTAATTAAACTATTTAATTGATCAAACTATACACTACCACAACATAAATCTAACCGCAACAAAGTGGGAGAATTTTATATCTTGTTATAGACATATACAAGTATACTAGCGGTACTTTCATGATAATCCGTAATTAACTTTGGCGATAAATCCGTAATTAACTTTGTGGCGTGTAGCCTTTTTTATTTATTTAACATTTATTTAACAAACTTTACTAATGAATGACAAGTTTTATTTAAAATAACTATAAGCAATAGCAATGCAAACTATTTCATATCAAAGATTGCCACAAAATTAGTCATCGGATACTCACCACCGCATTCTTGTGAATACCTGCTAGTATATAGTATACACAAATTAACTATTTTATATAAAGTAGTAGAGATACATACTTACATAGTATAATTTTGAGATTTATATTTTTATTAGTAATAGTCAAAATGTATAAAGCCCAATTATAAATAAATTACTTTTTCAATTCATATTCAACCCAATTCATTGCAAATAACAAATCCTAATTACACTAAAACTACTCACCCTAATTTCACTATTGTCACACGCCTCCCACACCGCTTTTCTTTCTCACAACACAACAATAATAGTCAAACACTTCTTTTAACCATACGCAACCACAATCAGCATTTCATTTCATTTCATTTCTTGCATTAACACTCAACAAACAAATCACGACTCACAAATTCTTCCTTTCTTTTATCATATGACCAAATCACAAACTCACTGGTTCTTTCTTTCAACGAAATACAAACACAACACGTACACTTTTTGTTCTTCAAATAGAATACAAGCTCATTGTATCTATAGCCTCTTCAATTTTGACTTTAAGATAACAAGGTCTCCGAGTTTTAAAAAAAATATATTTTCTTAAAAAAATACAACCCGAGATATTTATTTATTTTTTGATTCGAGTCTGTTTGTGTTTTGTTGTGGAAAAGATTGTTGTTGTAGTATTGTAGCTTTCGCTCGTTCTTTTTATTTTCCGAGAAGATAAGTTGTTGTTATGAGTTGGTTATGGCTGTTGTATTTGTTTTATGTGGCTTTCTTTATATTTCTTGCAGTCTAACTTTTGTTTTGGAGGTTGGACCTTGTTATAGTTGTTGAGGAGATGACCTAAGACATATTGATGGATGTTGTCGGTGGCAGAAGAGTTTGTAAGAAGATGACCGGGGACATATCGGGTGGTGGAGCAGTCCGGTGGTTGCGGTGTAACTGTGGTTGAGAAGATATCTGGTGGTGGTGGTGTAATACTGTGCGGATGGAGAGGTCTGTTGGGTTTGTTTAATTGTGGTGGTGATGGTGTAATTGTTTGTATGTTTTGTGGGTATTTAAATAAAATGGGTTGTTACAAAATGGCATACACATAAAGACTCTTAAATTTTCAGTTGTAACATATATGTATGTATTGAACCTATGTGAAAAATGTAGACCTTTTTATTAAAGGGCTTTTAAAAGCCTTAAAGTCGTATTGATCATTTTGTATTAAATGACTTTTATTACAAAACGTATTGAGCATCATAATTAAAAAGTATTAACAAATATTGTGAACAACATTTACTAAATGACTTGTTATTTCTTAATAATTAAATGTTTTTGGTCTTAAAAATTTTAAGATTACTTCATTAAGAAAGTCCCAAACCTTTTATAAAGGAGTACTAGTAGGTACCAAGCGTTGCGCGATTTCGGCTATCCCGAAATAAAATTTTCCGGTGAATCATATATTTTAGTTTATTATGTTCTTTTGACAAAAATTTACGGATATCAATAATTTCGTTTAGCCCATGCCCGTTTGCCCGTGCCCGTTCGGGCTCGAGCCTATTTGGCCCACGCCAGTTCGGGCTTAAGCCCATTTTGCCCGTTAACCGTGCGGGCTTGAATATCTATATAATGTGCTTTTATTATTTGTATTAGTGGCATTTAATGCATGGTTCTCGCAGCGTTCGTGGCGGATATCCCGAAATAAAGTTTTTCGTGAATCATGTATTTTAGTTTATTATGTTTTTTATAATAAATTTACTGATTTCAAGAATTTCGTTTAGCTCGTGCCGCTCGGCTCGAGCTCTGTTTTGCTTGCGTCCGTTCGGGCTTGAATATTTATATAATGTGGTTTATTGTTTGTATTAGTGATATTTAATGCGAATTGTGTTTAATTTGGTTGTACAAAATGCTTGATAATTTTTATTTCTTATGTAAGGGTGTTTTAATAATCAGTATTCCACAAAAAAAATGTGTAGATTGGCGGAACACCGACCCGGGTGCCTTTTGGCACCGACCATTGTCCACCCCACAAGGAATATCTCCGACAACTCTCCGGCCTAGTGGGGCACCAACCGGAGTGAGCACGAGCCAAGACTCGGACCCTTGAGCTCTTATTCCACAAAGTCTCTCAAGTGTACCAATAGGTTTTATGGAGGTGGGTACCTATATGAAGCAAATGCCAAGGATGGGATTTGAACTTGGGTCAATTGACTCAAGCACAAGTGCTCCAACCATTGGACTAATGCTCCATTGGTGTTTTAATAATCGTATTAATTGTATTTATTGACCAGTATTAATTGACTACATTAAATAACATTAATGTGTTGTTTTGTTTTTTAATGTGTGCATTAAAGTGGTGTACGCTATGCTTCTTGTCTTGTACGTCTGAAAATTATGTGCATTAAAGTGTTGTACACTATGTTTTTTTACTTGTAAACTTACTAAGTATTTGGCTTAGTAGCTTCATTAGATTCTAAATTGTGGTTGAATAGTTGTATTTTTGGGTGAAAAAGTATTTTTAATAGTGAATTAATTGTATTAAATGAATGAGTAGTGGTTTTTTTAGTTTTATTTGTGCTTTGTGCATTGTACAATAAGTATTATGACTTGTAAATTAAGACCATGAGGAGAGAGATTCATTCCTCTATTATATGTAGTATAGATATAGATAACTAATTAAACTTGAAACGTTTAGCTGCAAGTATCCGCCGTCGCAATGTGCATATAATAGATATAGTTTATGTCCAATAGAATTAGATAGGGACCATAATGTACTTTTAGTATAGAGAAAGAATAGAGGCAAAAGTGAAACCTATTTTCACCATTTGGGTATTCATTCACAGCAGCCATGGAAATGGTTGAAGCAGAAGGTCAAAACCAACCTAAAAAAACTGAAGAAATCATGGAAGTAGAAGATCAAGATCGAATAAGTTTGTTACCAGATTGCTTACTCATCGAAATCATCTCTCTTTCAGGAACTACAAAAGAGGCTATTAAAACAAGTACACTTTCGAAACGATGGCAACATATTTGGACTTATGTTCCAAATCTCATATTCTCGATTCTTACCATGATGATAATCATTTGATATCGATTTCTATTCGCTTTGTTGACAAAACCCGTGGAAAACTAGAAGGGGGTTGAATAGTTTTACCAATTTAAAACTTCCTTTTAAATATTTAGATCGACTTATGTCAATCTATTTGATTGTTTATGTTGGACATTGATAGATAGATATATAAATGTGTAATGGAAGATAAAGAGTAAGAAGCACATCACCACGACACAAGTTATTTATAGTGGTTCGGCTACAAGGACACCTTCCTTGCCCTACTCCACCCCCGAGTCACCTACTCGAGAGTTCGTAAGCACTACACCAAACTCCTTATGGCGGAGAAGCCTTCACAACGTCGCTTAACCTTTTTCCGTACAAAGCTAAATACCGAGTTCTTTCACACCAAGGCGAACCACACCTAACACAACGTCGCCTACCCTTTATACGATGCTAGGCTAACCACCGAGTTCTTTCACACCTTAGAGAACTAATCCTATCACAACGTCGCCACCCTTTATAAGGTACTAGGCTAAGTACCTAGTTCCATTACTATGGAGGAACTACTACCCTTCACGACACGACACCTAATCTCAAGGAGAACTACTCCTTGTTACAACACCATCAAGGATATCACCATCCTTGTAAATAAACAAGTACTTATATGTATAACGATGCACCTCATCGATTGTACGACCTAGGCATTCTTCCCAAATGCTACTTGATTTGATTCTTCGACATCCTTCACTAATGCCTTAGACACAACGCTTGGCACCTTTCACTAATGCCTTTGTCTTGACACCTATAGCATTCTTCACTAATGCTCTTGACACGAACGATAAGCACCTTTCACTAATGCTTTCGTCTTGACACTTTCGGCATCCTTCACTAATGCCTTTAACTCAACATCTATGGAGAAAGGAAGAACTATCAACAAGAGAACCTTAGTTGTCTTGATGACGAAGCATTGCAACTCATGGACTTGAGGTTGCACGTCTTCAAGAAGTGGTGATCTCTCCTTTAAGAGGAACCTAGAAGATCACACAAAAACAAAAGACAAACTACATAGATCACTTGGATCTGAGGTTAGAGGGTTAGAATACTTGGGGGAAGTATGTGTGTAAAGTGATGAATAGAAAGGAAGAAATGGCTCTCTATTTATAGAGAAAATTTCATCTGCTTCCCGATCCCACGGATCCCTTCCACTGGGATCCGCTAGCACAAAGCCGTGGATCCGTGGAACGCCTCTCTTGCCCATGGGTATTTTTGGTTATGGGTCATGGGTCATGGGTTATGGGTTGATCCATGGTTTTCATTCTAGATACAATGAACTTGGTTAAGTGGTATATATAAAACCATGGGTTATGGGTCAAAACCATTTGCTAGTTTTACCCATTTAGTATATACTTGTTTTTACCCATTTTAGTATATTTAGTTTAAGTATATTCTAACCCAATATGTAAACACTAGTTGTTGTACATATGTAACATAAAATCACTTATACTTGTTTTAGTGTTTTATGTGAAAACGTAAGTGTGTTAGGAAACTATTAACTCAAACTATTTACGATTCTATTTGTTTCGTTAAAATGATTTTACGTTTGTTATCGACAAAACATTGAAGATCGTAAAATATAAATAAACGCTTTTACGGCTTATTTGTATTAACAATCTCCCTTTTGTTGATGACAAAACATAAAATTATTTTAAGGAAAAGCTAAAATTGTAAAAGTTTGAATTTGTAGTTTTACTTTCTTCTCCCCTTTTGTCGAAACAAAAGTGTTAAAAGAAACTAACACAATTTTTACAAGAAAGTTATGTAAAAATGTAAAGAGAGTAAGTGGCGGGAATGGTACTCGTCTTAACTCCCCCTTGACGAGTCCATCCCTTTGAAAGGGCGTCAAGGACATGACGTAAACTAAACAATAGTGTTTGCAATTAAGTTTGCAAATGGTTCGTCTAAGTGACGAAAACGTGCTCCCCCTTGAAGATTGCAAAGATGCAATGGGGTATCATGAAGTATAATCCAAAAACGGATTAATATTGCAAATGTTTTGCAAATATCGTTTGACACAAAGCTCCCCCTAGCTTTATGATGTCACAATCTTCATGTGTTATTTTGAAAATCTACAAAGTAAAGGTTAGAAAACAAGAGTATAGTGCATAATTTCCTGCAAATAAAACTCAAGTTAGTAGAAATTTGTGCTTCTATACCACGGATCCCACGGTTCCCTTCTTGTAAGGATCCGTCTAGGTATTTGGGAGGATCCGCTATCTGCTTGATAAATTCTTCAAGAATGAGAATGTTCCATTCAATGCTAATGAATATGTGAGGTAGATATAATATATCAAACACAACACATAAAGCACATAACAACTATAAAAATATTCATTCAATAAAAACAAGAGATGATCAACCCAATCTCTAAAACTAAGAGAATGAACTAGGACATACAAGTACCACTAAATACTAACTAGATACTAGACTTAAAATGCTATAATGTGCTTGAGTCTAGGGATGAGTGGACTTGTTGATTTGATCCAACTTTGCAAGAAGATGATTAAACATGAAATGTATCTCATTTCGTACTTCTTGAACAAGTCCTTGAGTGTTTAGACAATTTGGACAATTGTTGTCTTGGTTTGGACCCGAGGAAATGAATACTTTGAGAAGGCTCTATGTGTGCTTGTGGGTCTTCATTTTGAGAAGTAGAAAGATGTTCTAAAAATGAGGGTGGTAATGGAACTTCTTCCATATGATCAAGGTTATTCCTTGTCTCCCATGATGGGCTAGTTGGTGTTGTAGGTGGTTCCCTATTTAATGAAAAGGTTGGTGAATGGGAGGTTCTTGGTGGTGAATGATCTAATGAGTAGATGTTTGGATGTGGAAGAGGTTCATTCAAGGATTGTAGTCCATGCTCAATGAATGAGGGTTTTGATGGCTTGCTAGAGCTAGTTATGTTAGGTTTTGAACTAGATGACCCTTTTTCTAGTCCGTAAGGTTTGATGCTAATCCTTACGGTTCTCTTAGCTTTGGATGAGTTTGAAGAGGTGAGATTCTAGCTTCATTATCTCTAATGGGTGATGTTTCGTGGATGAGATTTCATGGATCATTTGACCTCTTCTCTTGGATGATCCTATGGTTGAAGAGTTGTTGCTAAGTGACTTAGTCATAGTGATGATGGTGCTTGTAAGAGCTTCTTTAGTTTCTGATTTTTGAGATGTGATTGAGAGTGGTGACTTAATCCTAAGGTTGTTTGGTTTATAAAGGATATTTTGAATTAGGAAATTAAAACCTTGGCCACTTAGAGGACTAAGCATGCTCTTGAGGTTTTGATCAGCTCTAGGAGGGTAATTAATGAATGCTAAAGGTGGTTAGAGAACCAAAAAGGTGACTTGAATTTGAATAAGGAAGCTGATTTATTCTTTTTGCATGTACGGATCCCACGGATCCCTCTCGGCAGGATCCGTCGGTTATGGACCGTGATCCGCTATCGACGTGATTTAAGTGAAGTCATTATGCTTTTGTAAGGTTTATTATTAATGGATTTTGAGGTTTTGACTTAATTTTGAAGTCTTTAGTCGTTGGATATCTCAAATCCTCAACCATAACAAGTAATGGTGCTTAATGATGGTTTTGGCCAAGAAAATTGACCTTGGGTAGTCTAACTATATGTTTGACAAGGATTCCATTTAATTTGATGTGGAGAAATGGTGATACCAAGTCCTAAAAGTCGATGATGTCCTAGGATAAATTTACTAAAATCTTTAAAATGAAAAGAAATGAAAAACTAGTTTTTGGTCCTAATTTTGAGTCAAAGATGATTGAGATCAATTTGCTTAACGTTGAATGGTAGACCAAACTAAGTGCTATCAAATGTGATAGATAATGTGTGAGTGTTGGAGCAGAATTATGGTGAGTTTTGACTAGTTGATAAATCAAAAATGTATCCTAGATAAGCCATGGATGAGAGTGAGATTTTCAACTATTTGAGAAAGGCTTAGTTGGCTCTAGTATCTTATGTTTGACTTGTTAGAGGTGATCTAATAGACTGCTTTGATGTAGCTAAATCAGATTTCATATCGATGTTACGGATCCCGCGGTTCCCCGTGGGAGGGATCCGCTAGTTCAAAAGTCGGGATCCGCCACTGCAGATCGTAGAGCTTTCGTGAAATGTGCATCTTTGCACTTTATATCAAATGCTTTTCCTAGTTGTTTTACGGGACTAAATGCAATAGCACAATTAATATAATGTATACCAAGGTAGGAGGAACTAAAATTCCTAGAATGAGTGACGACGACCACTCAAGAGGTCGTAAAATCTCATTTTCCAAGTACCTACGTTAGGATCGTTTAGTGCCAAGATATGGCAATACCTACAAACTACAAGCATAGTTTAAAGTGTTTTACAATCCTTTGTTTGAGATTGTTTATCATACACTAGATTCCTAAGGCCTTACCTTTCTTTTCCTCCCTCGCTTCTTCACCCTTCCTCCACTCTTTATCAAACTATCTTCACTTCTTCTTCCTCAAGAAATTGGCGAAGCATTTGAAGATTCCCTTGGTTTGTTGCCATTCGGGTGATTCATTAGGGATGTTTGGCAATTGGTTAATGTAGTCCAAGGGGTCAAGATCGATATTTTCGAGTGGGTTGCTACTACTCCCTTCACCTTCTCCTTGCCTCTCTCTTTCGTCCGAGGAATCCGTGGGTGGGTGTGGTCTCTTGCCTTCCATCATAAACCTTGTTGTTCTACCCTCGGTTAATGGTACCATAACCTTATTGCAAAAGCTATGATCAAGGGATTGTGGAGAAGGGTCTAATGCAAAGATGAATTTGGCGAGACGGGTTAGAAGCATTGCATATGGAAGCACCATCTTGTCCATGCTTCTCACACTTGCCATTCTCTTGATCATGTAGTAGGCTATGTTGAAGCGGGTCTCGGTCACAAGACAATAGATCATGAAGCTTAGACATGCGTTGGGGTGATCCTTGTTTCCTACTAGACATACCACATTCTCCCTTATCACAACTTCCCATTTTCTATATAATGCAAACATCTCCGAAAGCTCCATTTGAAAAGGATCCCTATAGATCACTTTTGACTTTCTAGTCACCCTTGAAGGGGATGCTCTTGGCATAAACACGGTGTCCCTTACCGTGGTTGCTTCCGGGATTATTGTGTGATAAATGTCGTGATGATCAACCATAGAGTGTAATTCCTGCAACGACCATTCATTAGAATACATGCAAACACCATCGGATGGAACCCCTATTATTCTTCCAAACTCCTCAAGTGAAAGAGTGTACTCATGTCCATTTATGGTGAATTCAATTGAGATGGACCCATCATCATTTCTAATTATACCCATAGTCTTGTAGAACTCAAGCACAAAGACCGGGCAAATTTGCTCGTTTATATCCAATAAACAATCAAAACCAATAGTTCCAAATACTTCCCTTATGTCGGTATTTGCAAGGAATGATGGATCAACAACTCTACCTTCATGAAAGAGTCTCCTTTCAAGTAACTTAAAGGCTTTTCTATCATCCGGACTTAGACCATTTTTCCTATGATACATGGGTATGTAGTGGGCGGTGTCTTGGTAATCTTGTTGCTTGTTGCTTGGCATGATTGTTCCTAAACAATGCAACCACAATGTGGTGTTAATTGTGAATAGTAACTTAGAGGGTTTGATCACAATTTTGCTCAATTCATTTTTATTGAATTCAAGAAATGAGTTTAATTTGTATTAACAATGTTAATTCTTTGATTTGGGTTATCTTAGAAAACAATGTGGTAACAAATTATGGCAAACCCACTTGAACCCAACCTTTAAAATGAAGAGCTTGTAATCCTAGTAATCAAAGAATGAAATCAACAATGTAGTGAATATTATACTTACACAAGTGATTGTTATGCTTGAGAGAGATGATCAAGTTGCTCCTGTGAATAGTAGTTAGGTTTTTGTGAGTCTTTAAGGGAAAGTAGTTTGTGGAACATCCACGTGATCATTCTTTCATTTAAGTCGTCTTCGCTTGCGGATCCCGGATCCCTCTCATTTGGGATCCGGCTAGTGTAAGTCCGTGGATCCGCATGACAGAAAAATCACTCAAGCATTCTTTGATACCTTTGGTTTGGGAGTTCTAAAGCGCCTAGAGATTTGATGGTTTAGGTTCTAAAACTTGTGGTTGATGTTTTGACGATGTTAAGCTAATCTTATTTGACGTAGTTTCCTTTAAAGAATTGGTCATAATTCTTTAGAAATTATTTTTCAAATATTATAATAAAATCCCATTTTATTATAATGTAAGAAGTTTCACATAGATTTTTATTGACGTAGATGGAGTGTCAATAAATCCTTTGTGATGAATAATGATGATGGTTATCAAATAACCAAGATATCATTATTATGGGTTAGAAATGAGGTCTATACAAATAGGTCGGAGAATACTAATTTGATGATGACTATAATATGAATAATTACTAGAACCATTACTAATAAATCATGCAACTAAGATTTCAATAATAAAATTAAAAGTAAGTGATTAGTAATCATACCTTTGCTAAATATTCTTTTTAAGAAAAGAAGTATTTAGATGTTTTGTGATCTTCTTGGAATCTCCAGATTTATGTTGTAAGCATACTAAACATTCTTTTTGCAAAAAGAAATATTTAGATAAACTCTTTATGCTCTTCTTGGTAACTCCAAATCCAAGTATGTATAATGCTTAAGAAAAAAAAAATGTTAGAGCATTCTATCATTGTCCAACAATAAACAATATAATGATTTTTTAAAATATGACAAAAGTAATCCTTCTTTGTAGTTTTCAAACATACATGGATCGTATCAAGTTTTTAAAGTACAACATACTCTAAGAAACTTGGTAACGAAACTCTGATGCCAATTGTGGAAAACTAGAAGGGGGGTTGAATAGTTTTACCAATTTAAAACTTCCTTTTAAATATTTAGATCGACTTATGTCAATCTATTTGATTGTTTATGTTGGACATTGATAGATAGATATATAAATGTGTAATGGAAGATAAAGAGTAAGAAGCACATCACCACGACACAAGTTATTTATAGTGGTTCGGCTACAAGGACACCTTCCTTGCCCTACTCCACTCCCCGAGTCACCTACTCGAGAGTTCGTAAGCACTACACCAAACTCCTTATGGCGGAGAAGCCTTCACAACGTCGCTTAACCTTTTTCCGGTACAAAGCTAAATACCGAGTTCTTTCACACCAAGGCGAACCACACCTAACACAACGTCGCCTACCCTTTATACGGTGCTAGGCTAACCACCGAGTTCTTTCACACCTTAGGAGAACTAATCCTATCACAACGTCGCCTACCCTTTATAAGGTACTAGGCTAAGTACCTAGTTCCATTACTATGGAGGAACTACTACCCTTCACGACACGACACCTAATCTCAAGGAGAACTACTCCTTGTTACAACACCATCAAGGATATCACCATCCTTGTAAATAAACAAGTACTTATATGTATAACGATGCACCTCATCGATTATACGACCTAGGCATTCTTCCCAAATGCTACTTGATTTGATTCTTCGGCATCCTTCACTAATGCCTTAGACACAACGCTTGGCACCTTTCACTAATGCCTTCGTCTTGACACCTATAGCATTCTTCACTAATGCTCTTGACACGAACGATAAGCACCTTTCACTAATGCTTTCGTCTTGACACTTTCGGCATCCTTCACTAATGCCTTTAACTCAACATCTATGGAGAAAGGAAGAACTATCAACAAGAGAACCTTAGTTGTCTTGATGACGAAGCATTGCAACTCATGGACTTGAGGTTGCACGTCTTCAAGAAGTGGTGATCTCTCCTTTAAGAGGAACCTAGAAGATCACACAAAACAAAAGACAAACTACATAGATCACTTGGATCCGAGGTTAGAGGGTTAGAATACTGGGGAAGTATGTGTAAAGTGATGAATAGAAAGGAAGAAATGGCTCTCTATTTATAGAGAAAATTCTCATTGCTTCCCGGATCCCACGGATCCCTTCCACTGGGATCCGCTAGCACAAAGCCGTGGATCCGTGGAACGCCTCTTTGCCCATGGGTATTTTTGGTTATGGGTCATGGGTCATGGGTTATGGGTTGATCCATGGTTTTCATTCTAGATACAATGAACTTGGTTAAGTGGTATATATAAAACCATGGGTTATGGGTCAAAACCATTTGCTAGTTTTACCCATTTAGTATATACTTGTTTTACCCATTTTAGTATACTTAGTTTAAGTATATTCTAACCCAATATGTAAACACTAGTTGTTGTACATATGTAACATAAAATCACTTATACTTGTTTTAGTGTTTTATGTGAAAACGTAAGTGTGTTAGGAAACTATTAACTCAAACTATTTACGTATTCTATTTATTTCGTTAAAATGATTTTACGTTTGTTATCGACAAAACATTAGAAGATCGTAAAATATAAATAAACGTTTTTACGGCTTATTTGTATTAACAAAACCTTAACTCAATGTCGCCTATCAAACCTTAACAAATTCAATATCCATACAAGATATGGTACCCAATTTGAGTCGCAAGTCAATAGCTGGATTCGTTAGATTTTCAATTAACGTTATGGAATATAAATCTTAGTGATGTATCTGAGTTTGAGTTACATTATGACTTCTATTTCAATAATTCATGTTTTACGAAACTGTCTTTAGGAGGGTGTTTATATAATCCAACTGGTGTCATTAGTTGGAATAAACTTATGAGTTTGTTTATTTACGATGGGGATTTAAGTGAAGATTTGATTCAAAATATATTATCTGGAAGTCCTCTTTTGGAAACTTTGAAATTGCACAGATGCAATGGTTTTAGGCAGATTGATATTAAGTCCAAGAGTGTTAAGAAATTTGTGTTCACTTGATACATGTCTCCTGAAGAGGATCCGGATGGATTTAATGATATTATCGAAATTAATGCTCTTTATATTGCGTCGCTAGCAATCGAAGATGATCTTTTGTTGGGGAATATTTTGCTGCTAAATGTGTCTTCTCTAGTCGAAACTCACTTAGATTACATGACGAGTGAGGGTGAGTATGATGACACACCATGTGAGGAAGCGGAAGAAGAGTTTTTCAAAGGACTTATACATAGCCTTCGCCATGTCAAGGAGATTATAATTGGGACTTTATGTTCAAAGGTAAACAAATTTTGTTTTATTTCGGCTATTCATTTGTTGCTTTAGTAGTACTTTACCGATTATTCTTGATCAAAGGCAAATGTTAGTACTCAGGTGTTTGGATGCACATTTTAAAAGTGATTGTTAGGACTTGAACAACAACAAAAAGATTATTAGTTGCTTAAACAAGAGATTGGTAGATAATTTACTCGTAGCTTATAAATAACTTGTAATATAATTATGTTTACCCCGAAGCTAAAACAAAGTTTTGCGATCCACGCCAGATTAACTAGTTTAATAGCATAAAGGATCATCCCTTTGAGTTTACAACACGAAAGATTACATTTTTTTCGCTTGAGAGAGTGTCTTTAACTCATGAGGGGTGTGATTGGACGTTCTACATTCGTTTTACTTTCATCTTAACTAACTTTCACAGGCATGTCAATCTTCTAATGTTGTACTCTTTGCATATCTACTTTTTTGTTTTTAGGTTTTCTCTTGTTTGGAAGCAAAAGGATTCAATTTTCCATCGAACTTGAAGGTTGTTGATGCTACTGCACATTTATACTCTTATACTGATTGGGATGAGTATAGTGATTCAAATGAAAGTGGTTATTCGGAGGAACTATTGTTTGCTGATGGTCCTCAAAGTGAAGGTGATGAGGCGTATTTATTAATCACACTTTGCGTTCATGTTTGGGTAGACATTTTTAGTGTATTTCAACTGCATGTAGTTTCGTTACACCCATGATTTTCATTTAATAGACCCTGTAAAATGATTGCTTTAAACTTGAAAAAGCTAATTGTTGGAAAAATAATCATGGCTCATAAACTTATCAAATAATGGTTCTTTGTTTTATGTGATTCTCTCAATCAATGGTAGTTTTAAATCCTAATAGCTATTTCTGTTGCACATCAAAGGAGGTTGGTTTTAAATGACAGATTCGTTACTGAAATCTGATAACTGAAATCTTATATGTGCGACTAGAATGTATATGAGCATGTATTAATTCATATATCCATATTACATAACAAGTGTTAGAGACCCTAAACGGATAAGGTTTTTCCCTCTTTATGTTACCCGAGGAGGGCGAGCATTTTGACTCAGATGTACGCGGCCTCACTGGGTTAATTTCAAGACCGTTTCTGACCCTTCCCTTCAAATGCACACACCTGGGTTTGAACCTTTGACCTCTTCTGTGGAAACCAAGGACCTTACCACTATGCCATTTGGTGGTGGTTATGTTTAAGACTGTAAATTAGCTAAAAATGAAAGGCAAACACGATACGAATTAAGAATATGAAATAGTGACCTGGTCATGGTGATTGTATATTTGTATTAAAAGGAACAAATATCACATCTGCAAAACTACTTGCCACACCAATATCCTACCCATTCCAAAACATATTTTATGAATTATACACTTTTTTGGATGCTTAAAGATCAATATCCTACCCGTTACAAAACATATTCTTATTGGGTAAATTTCATTAATTAATAATAAAAGGTTATGTTCAAAATAATAATAGTAATATAATAATGTCATTATTTAATAAGGGAGTTAATTTGTACACTCTAAAAAGTGATTGGCACACTCAAAATAATTGTGTTTGGACATTTATACCCTCACAGGGGTGAAAATGTAAGTGTAACTGTGAGGGTATAAATGTCCAAATACTATTAATTTGAGTGTACCAATAACTTTTAAGAGTGTACAAATCATCTCCCATTTAATAAGGTCTTTCAAACTTTTTATTCAAATCACCAAAATTAAAAACATATCGTGTAGAATCCTTGAAGTTGATGCATGTGTGTGTAATGCTATTATCCAGCGGTTCATAAGATGTGTCATTTTATTCATTGATGTCTCTGAAACTGAGTGAACCCCCCAATCGAGCTCATAGTATCCAAGAGAACTATTCCCACGTCCAGTAGCTTATGGGATAAGAGTGATTTGGGTTCTGGAGGACTCAGATACATCATGATTTACAAACTTGGATATTAAAACGGTTTTCACCATTAATCATTGATAATCCAATTCATGCTAAAACCCTCATTTGAATCTCTAAGCAAATGATGGCTTCTTTCATGATTAGACAAACGTTTCATATCATTTGTAATACAAGATTGAGCAATCAATAAATCCAGATAAGAAAAATGGACTTAATTGGGTTCAATAGTACTTAGATTTTTTAACGGCATTTTTATATATAATCTAAATGACGCTCTAGTAAGAAACTAGAAACGAAATAATACAACAAGAAATATTACAATTAGTTTGTACAAGCATGATTAGGATTGCAAATCTACTCAAACCAAGTAGGATTTGCCTTTTTATGCCTATGGAGGATCCAATAATGGGAAAGAAATTTGATCTCTTCACCTAGAGTGTCCTTCCGCGGGGTTTAGCATCAAAGCAAACTCTATTCCTATATCTCCATAAGATCCAAAATGTTGTTTGGATAACAACATCAAAGCGACCTTCGAAAAACTATTTAAGCTCACCGAATCACCCCATGAAGATAAGCCTTGAATATCTCTAGGATAATCTCCAACATCCCACCAAGCCGAGACCGGTTCCCACAACTCGACAACCACCGGGCATTCGATGAAAAATGCTTTGTTGTTTCAATGTCGCCATCACATACCGAACATCTTACAGAATCAAGATCGATTCCTTTTTTTATCTAAATTGACCCTTGTAGGTAGTCTATCCATACATAGTCTCCAAGAATGGATGTTAACCTTAATGGGAAGATGTTTGTTCCACCTTACTGGATCAAGAGATGATAACAAGCACGAACTTTCAACATGGCGTCTAAAGGATGAGACATAGAACAAAAGGGATGGATCGAGTGTGTAGTTCCAAGTATCAGTGGCATTAGATAGGTTTAAGTCTCTAAGTTGGATAAGCAGCCCGCTGAGTTGTTGACTTTCAGGCCCATCCCTAATGGGCCATCTCCAATTCCAGTTTGTCGTTTGAACCCCATCAACAAAAGTGACCCTTTCATAAATCTTACAGTGTTTGTCGTTTTCCAGCATGTAAAGCCTTGGATATGTTGTTTGAAGATTGCAATCACCTATCCAGTGCTCGTTCCAGAAGTCAAAAGAATGACCATCTCCAACTTTACGAACAAAAGTCGAATGTAGGTTAATATTAACACTTGCCAGATGATTGTTTAAATCACGAATTGAATTCCATGTGCTTGAAGGCGGCCCTTGATTGTTGTTTAACTCATTACCTATGCCTCCTTGATCACCATGGATGGAAACTATAACTTGTCTCCAAAGTGAACTCGGTTCTTTATGAAATCTCCACCACCATTTTGTCACCATCGCAATGTTGGAAGCATAAAGGCTACCAATACCAAGACCTCCACAACTCTTAGAACAACAAACTTTCTTCCAAGCAATCCAAGGTAACTTGTTTGAGTCTATTGAACCACCCCAAAAAAAGTTACGCCTTAATCTTTCAAGGTGGCTGATCACACCTTTTGTGACAACCCGTAATTTCAGGACATTTCATATAGACTAGTTTTAGTCTACATATCATTAGTAACATCATATTAGTTCATGCATGGTTTTGCATATTTCATTAAACATTTATTTTCCTATTAAATAAACGCTATCGCATAATCAATTATTTTGAAAATTGATCCGACACTTCCAAAAATTATCCTAATAAATTTTTATACCCATTTTAAGACTATAAAAATTATATTATTAGTTTACCCGATGTTTTGAATTTATTTTGTATATAAATTGTTATATTTATATATTTACGACGGTTTTCGTTAATACTATTCGAAAAATATTTATTCACTCAATTCTTGTAAGAAATGTATTTTTATAATTTTTACGACTTCGATATATTTTATTTTGTTCCGTTAAAATCGATTTCTAGCTAATGGTACATTAAATACTTAATTATATTTACTTAATACACAATAAAGTTAACATTAAAAAGCATTTACTCATTTTAAATACATCACCTCTTATTTCTTGTACATCTTGTCGACCTCCATATACTAGTCATCTTTTTTTTACAAAATATCCTAATTAATGAATGCATACTCATCTTAATGACTAGGCATTTGGTATTTATTAGATATTATTTTCATTTCAAACACATACAAACACATTCTCAAGGTGAAAAAGAAAAGGAAGTCTCTCATTCTCATCTCTAAAATTCAGCCAACTAAAGAACACCAAGAGGACACCATAAATTTTTCTAGCTCATGTGTTTATCAAGTTCTAGTAGTGATCTATTTCAAGGTTTTGAAATAAAAACCTAAAGATTAATTAAGGTTTTCATCATTTCTTTCACATAATCAATCAAGTAAGCATTTCATGATCTTCATAACTTTTTCATATTCATCTTATTGTTATTTCATCATTTTTGCAAGAAACATGCATGTTACATATAAATTTATACCACTTTTGTTGTTTTTATTACTTATTACGTAATATAATTATCCTATAATAAATCCCTTGAAACATATCACTTTTGGTGATGTCTAGGAACCCATGACACCTTAAGAAGGTGTATGGTAGGATTTGAATAGCTTCGGAGTTGTTTTGAATTTGTTAGAATAGGTTTTGCGCGAGAAAAACTCATTTCGACAACTATTATTAAGAGTCTGTCCATATTTTGAAAATCTGGAAATCTCGACAGTAGATAAAAAATTTTGGACTAGATATTTGGAAAATATACTTTAAAAAGAAAACGTGGTCGCTTGAACTGGTTAAACGGAGTTATAACGAAGAAGATATGAATTTTCAAGTTTGACGAAAACTATTTGTTTCAGAAAATTCAGCATGTATTCTCAACTTTGTACGAGTCAAAAATGGGTCTTAAACGTTATTAAATGTGTCGACTTATCAAAAATATATTAGTATATGTTAATACGAAACCGTGGATATAAAGAACTTGAAAAACGGACTTAAAACGAGTGAGTTATGGTTAACCGAACTTTGAGTCAAAAACGTGCTGAAAACACTATTCACAGCATTAGAATGCTGTCAAGATTTTTAATCAAGGTTTTGAGGGCCTAAACGGACGTTTCGGGGGAAACGGACCTTAAAAACGAGTTAGTTTTCCTATGTATGTATTACGTCAAGTCCGATGTAAACCGATTTTACAATTACTGAAACCGTTACATAGTTTTAACTATATTTACACCATTAGCTCAAAAGTAATTATTTTTTATATGGAACCGTCACACATTCAAGTAACAATATTTTTATACAATTTGTTTTCAAGTAACATATTGGGTGATACGTTTTCAAATCATGCATTCACGACAACATATCATAACTCAAGTCATAACATTCATTTTAGGTCATGGATAGTTTAGAGCCTCATTTTCGTGCACTTCATTTTGTTAGCCTATCAATCATACCAGGTGAGTTTCATAGCCCCTACTTTTATATCTTTTGAATTACTTGTGGGGGAGATACATGCTCAACTATTTTCATTTACTTTCACAAGTACTCTAAACTTTTAAGGACTACTGTGAGTTCATAGCCCCACTTTCTATTACTTAATTGTTTTACAAACTCTTTGGGGAGATACATGCTCAACTATTTTCATTTACTTTTATAAGTACTCTAAACTTTCTTGATTATCGTGAGTTTCATAGCCCTATTTTTATACATTTTCAATTACTTTTGGGAGAGATACATGCTCAACAATTTTCATTTACTTTTACAAGTACTCTAAACTTTTACGGATTCTGTGAGTTCATACCCGCTTTACTCATTTAAATTCTTATAAACTA
The DNA here is from genome assembly GCA_022545495.1 of Chrysanthemum lavandulifolium. Lineage (NCBI taxonomy): Eukaryota > Viridiplantae > Streptophyta > Magnoliopsida > Asterales > Asteraceae > Chrysanthemum > Chrysanthemum lavandulifolium. The sequence continues at coordinate 186,715,494 of CM040244.1, read as the reverse complement.
TTTGGGGCGAGATACATGCTTATTTATCAAAACATTTAAACTCTTTTGCCAAACAACATTTCTTATACTTTAGACTTGGTGCGTGAAGTGACTAGACTTAAACAAACATCCCAATATTTATATGTTGGAAGGCCATTTATTTGGATACACCCAACGGGAGTCGTTGGAGGAACATCCCAACATCTATATGTTGGAAGGCCATTTTATGGATACATTAACGTGAGCCGTTGGAGGAACATCCCAACATCTATATGTTGGAAGGCCATTTTATGGATATAGCCCAACGTGAGTCGTTGGAGGAACATCCCAACACGAGTTGTTGGAAGACCCTTGTGGTGACATTTGTACTTTTAACTACCTTGATGCGCATAATCATGATTGTCATTCTATTTTGGGCAATGGGTTGTGAACACACAGTTTGCAAGTTTTGTATGGGCGGAACTTGGGCGAGTGGATTTACAATGCCTTTCTTGCATGAACATTCTTTAAAGGCTTTACATTTCAACACAAACTCTATGAACTCACTCAACCTTTGTGTTGACACTTTTTAGCATGTTTTATCTCAGGTATCTAAGGCATTCACTTCATGGCATGCATATGGACATATCATAGAGTCGTGGTGACGACACGTCTCACTTGGGTTTTATGAACTTTAAAAACATCGTTTGGCTTGTATCAAATTTATTTCCGTACATATTGATTTAATTTGGGACCTACACTTTGTAAACTCTGATTATTTTACTAAATCAAACGATGTATTTTCCAAACGGACACTTTAGGTCGTTCGATATAACTGTAACTTTGATGCTATGACAGTCCTCCTCAAGGTATTCCATTCCACGCAAAATGTAATTTGGGGTGTGATGATTGGTATCGAGCATCGGTTATAGAGAACTAGGTTGCATCATTGACCCTAGACTATAACTACATCATCATAGCATCTCATCATATCACTATAAGTGCATACTCATTATACATGCGGGTTTATGACTTAACACCAAACATCATATGAGTCGATTAGTCCAAGCATTGCATAGTTACTCCTAAATTATGCATAGCCTGATCACCTATGTCTAATTCAGGAAGAATCATGCAATGAAGGGAGTAGTAGTCTCATATGTGTAAGCAATTCCGTGTCGAGCCAAATTTTCAAAGATTTTCTTCAAACCACTTGTTTCCGGTTTGATCCGAGTGAGTTCTTGTTTGATGAGTTGCAAAGATCAAGCTAGAAACAAGTTGTTACCTAAACCGATTTAGCCTAATCGTATGACAGTTCTTGTTTGATGAGTTGTGGGATTAAGTAAAATCGGTTACCTAAAAGTCTTTTGAGGGTTTTGCTCGAGATGGGAAAGTTTGCCACATCAAACCCTAAACCGGAGAGACCAACACGAATCAATTCGTGGATGAATTCCTTTTTGGTGATGAATGTGACGACCCGTAATTTGGGACATTTCATATAGACTAGTTTTAGTCTACATATCATTAGTAACATCATATTAGTTCATGCATGGTTTGCATATTTCATTAAACGCTTATTTTCCTATTAAATAAACGCTATCGCATAATCAATTATTTTGAAAATTGATCCGACACTTCCAAAAATTATCCTAATAAATTTTTATACCCATTTTAAGACTATAAAAATTATATTATTAGTTTACCCGATGTTTTGAATTTATTTTGTATATAAATTGTTATATATATATATATTTACGACGGTTTTCGTTAATACTATTCGAAAAATATTTATTCACTCAATTCTTGTAAGAAATGTATTTTTATAATTTTTACGACTTCGATATATTTTATTTTGTTCCGTTAAAATCGATTTCTAGCTAATGGTACATTAAATACTTAATTATATTTACTTAATACACAATAAAGTTAACATTAAAAAGCATTTACTCATTTTAAATACATCACCTCTTACTTCTTTTACATCTTGTCGACCTCCATATACTAGTCATCTTTTTTACAAAATATCCTAATTAATGAATGCATACTCATCTTAATGACTAGGCATTTGGTATTTATTAGATATTATTTTCATTTCAAACACATACAAACACATTCTCAAGGTGAAAAGAAAAGGAAGTCTCTCATTCTCATCTCTAAAATTCAGCCAACTAAAGAACACCAAGAGGACACCATAAATTTTTCTAGCTCATGTGTTTATCAAGTTCTAGTAGTGATCTATTTCAAGGTTTTGAAATAAAAACCTAAAGATTAATTAAGGTTTTCATCATTTCTTTCACATAATCAATCAAGTAAGCATTTCATGATCTTCATAACTTTTTCATATTCATCTTATTGTTATTTCATCATTTTTGCAAGAAACATGCATGTTACATATAAATTTATACCACTTTTGTTGTTTTTATTACTTATTATGTAATATAATTATCCTATAATAAATCCTTGAAACATATCACTTTTGGTGATGTCTAGAACCCATGACACCTTAAGAAGGTGTATGGTAGGATTTGAATAGCTCAAGTTGTTTTGAATTGGTTAGAATAGGTTTTGCGAGAAAAACTCATTTCGACAACTATTATTAAGAGTCTGTCCATATTTTGAAAATATGGAAATCTCGACAGTAGATAAAATCTTTGGGCTAGATATTTGGAAAATATACTTTAAAACGAAAACGTGGTCGCTTGAACGGGTTAAACGGAGTTATAACGAAGAAGATATGAATTTTTCAAGTTTGACGAAAACTATTTGTTTCGAAAATTCAGCATGTATTCTCAACTTTGTACGAGTCAAAATGGGTCTTAAACGTTATTAAATTTGTCGACTTATCAAAATATATTGGTATATGTTAATACGAAACCGTGGATATAGAGACTTGAAAACGGACTTAAAACGAGTGAGTTATGGTTAACCGAACTTTGAGTCAAAACGTCTTGAAAACACTATTCACAGCATTAGAATGCTGTCAGGATTTTTAATCAAGGTTTTGAGGGCCTAAACAGACGTTTCGGGGGAAACGGACCTTAAAAACGAGTTAGTTTTTATATGTATGTATTACGTCAAGTCCGATGTAAACCGATTTTACAATTACTGAAACCGTTACATAGTTTTAACTATATTTACACCATTAGCTCAAAAGTAATTATTTTTTATATGGAACCGTCACACATTCAAGTAACAATATTTTTATACAATTTGTTTTCAAGTAACATATTGGGTGATACGTTTTCAAATCATGCATTCACAACAACATATCATAACTCAAGTCATAACATTCATTTTAGGTCGCGGATAGTTTCCGAGCCTCATTTTCGTGCACTTCATTTTGTTAGCCTATCAATCATACCAGGTGAGTTTCATAGCCCCTACTTTTATATCTTTTGAATTACTTTTGGGGGAGATACATGCTCAACTATTTTCATTTACTTTCACAAGTACTCTAAACTTTTAAGGACTACTGTGAGTTCATAGCCCCACTTTCTATTACTTAATTGTTTTACAAACTCTTTGGGGGAGATACATGCTCAACTATTTTCATTTACTTTTATAAGTACTCTAAACTTTCCGATTATCGTGAGTTTCATAGCCCTATTTTATACATTTTCAATTACTTTTGGGGAGATACATGCTCAACTATTTTCATTTACTTTTACAAGTACTCTAAACTTTTACGGATTACCGTGAGTTCATACCCGCTTTTACTCATTTAAATTCTTATAAACTATTTGAAGGCGAGATACATGCTTATTTATCAAAACATTTAAACTCTTTTGCCAAACAACATTTCTTATACTTTAGACTTGGTTCGTGAAGTGACTAGACTTAAACAAACATCCCAATATTTATATGTTGGAAGGCCATTTATTTGGATACATTAACGGAGTCGTTGAGGAACATCCCAACATCTATATGTTGGAAGGCCATTTTATGGATACAACCAACGTGAGTCGTTGAGAAACATCCCAACATCTATATGTTGGAAGGCCATTTTATGGATATAGCCCAACGCGAGTCGTTGGAGGAACATCCCAACACGAGTTGTTGGAAGACCCTTGTGGTGACATTTATACTTTTAACTACCTTGATGCGCATAATCATGATTGTCATTCTATTTTGGGCAATGGGTTGTGAACACACAGTTGCAAGTTTTGTATGGGCGAAACTTAGAACCGAGTGGATTTACAATGCCTTTCTTGCATGAACATTCTTTAAAGGCTTTACATTTCAACACAAACTCTATGAACTCACTCAACCTTTGTGTTGACACTTTTTAGCATGTTTTATCTCAGGTATCTAAGGCATTCACTTCATGACATGCATATGGACATATCATAGAGTCGTGGTGACGACGCGTCTCACTTGGGTTTTATGAACTTTAAAAACATCGTTTGGCTTGTATCAAATTTATTTCCGTACATATTGATTTAATTTGGGACCTACACTTTGTAAACTCTGATTATTTTACTAAATCAAACGATGTATTTTCCAAACGACACTTTAGGTCGCTCGATATAATCTGTAACTTTGATGCTATGATGACCTCCCAAGGTATTCCATTCCACGCAAAAGGTAATTTGGGGTTGTGACACCTTTTGGAACCTTAAACAATGAGAAGTAATACGTACCAAGAGCACCAAGGACCGATTTAATAAGAGTGAGTCTACCACCAAATGAGAGGGTTGTTGCTTTCCAAGAATTAAGTCTTTTATGAAATTTTTCAACAATCGGTTTCCAATTGGCCACTTTATTCATATTGGCACCAATTGGAAGGCCAAGATAGACACAAGGAAGTATGGATGGTTTGCAAGATAGTATAGAAGAAATTCTTTCCGTTTCATTGAGTGTCACACCAACACCGAAAAGTTTACTTTTGAGAAGTTCACCTTTAAACCGGATGACATGTGGAAACATCTCAAGATTCTACAAAGATTTTTGCATTTTCGTGAGACCATTTACCCAAAATAAGAGCATCATCCGCATATTGTAGGTGGGAGATATCGACATCATTAAAACCCACTTTGACCCCTTCAAATAATTTTTTTGATTTTGCTTCTTGAAGTGTGACATGGAGAGCTTCCATTGCAATAATGAAGAGGAATGGTGAGAGGGGATCACCTTGGCGTAATCCTTTTTGAATTTTGAACTCTTTTGTCGGTGATCCATTTACAAGAACCGAGGTGTATGCTGAATTTAGACAACCATGAATCCATTTCCTCCATTTGTTGCTAAACCCCATTTGCTCCATTGTATGATCTAAAAATTTCCAGTCAAGCGAGTCAAAGGATTTTTCAAAGTCGACCTTAAAAAGAAAAAGACTGTCTTTCTTTTTAGTAGCCCAAGAAATGATTTCATTCACCATAAGAGGACCATCGATGATTTGTCTTCCTTTTAAGTATGTCGTTTGAACTTCACTTACAACCGAATGAACCACCTGTTGTAGTCTATTTGCAAGGACTTTGGCAATTACTTTGTATTGACATCCAATGAGGCTAATGGGTCTATACTCATTAATGTCTGTTGGGTCATTTGTTTTGGGGATTAAAGTGATGAAAGAGGAGTTACAGCCCCTTGGAATGAGACCATCAATTTCAAAACGCTTAACCATTTCAATAGTACTTAGATTATTTACTTCAAAAGCAAGCTTAATTGTTACAGTTCATAATCAGCCAAAAAGACACATCTAAATTCTATTATCCCGAAGAATAAAAGAAAGACACGCCTAAAGACTTCAAAATAGTCCATAAAAAGAAGTGTGCTTTGACAATCATGATTTAACAAAGACAATCAACTAGCGTCATCAAATTAACAGCCTTCATGAAAAAGCTTTTCGGCGTTCTATGATTGTTATTGCTGAAGGTGATACACGTGGAAACAGGAGTCGTACAAAGTCTCTAAGAATCTTGAGTTCTTCATCAACAGAAACTTCTTCACTAAGCTATATTTGAACTTTCTCTAGCACAGGTGACTTAGCCATGACGAGTCACAAATTCCAACTCAAGATCCAAGTTACTAAAATTTACCATCTCCAATTTCTCAAGATAATCAAAGTTGAAAGCGAGTAATCTTGGGAATCTAGATAGTTCATCTAGATTTGTGGACCATCCGACTTCTCAAACTAACCACAAGACATGTACAATCACAATAAAATGACAAGAGAATAATGTGCCATTACCTTATGTAATAAGATTAGCATTATTGACCCTTAAAGTAAGTCTCTAAATTTGGGGAGTTCCTAATTAAACATAGGGCAGACAATATCTCATCTTGATCCACTATGCACAGAATTAAAAGAAGATATTCAAGGTTGGCAAATGAAGTTAGCTTCTGAGACATACCACCTGTAGCCAAGTACTTTAACCAAATACCAAAACCAGGATCAGCAAACACAATGATCTTGCCTAAGATATAATATTAAAATTTAATATTACCTTCACATAAAACCCTAAGATTGACAAAGACCAAATCAAAGGTGCACACTCGAAAAGCTCAACAAAGGTAAACTTGTTTCCTCCTGCAGAATCTTTTTTGCTTCCATGTCCAAACTGCATTAAGATTATTTATAATTAACATTATTGATTTACAGAGCTTTACAAGAATACAAGTAGTTGAATGAACCTTACCAAAAGGACAATTTCGAGTAGTGGGCAATTGTAGAGGAATTGTTGAAGTGTTTTAGAATTCATCTCAACATGGATAAACTTCACCTTCTTCAATCTACTAAACCCATTAAAAGTTAATGGAGGTTCAAACCCACAGTTTAAGAGCTCTAGAGATTTTAATCCTTGCAATAAAAAGAACAAAGATGGCAGCTTATAGCAGTAGTTGTGTGAAATATTAAAGAGCAACTTTTTCACGCTATTGCTCTTTGAAAGATAATATATTATCTGGTCCAAATCCGAATACATTTCGAGCTCACCAACATCATATTGAACTCCAATATAGAACCTGTGTGTCGTAATAACACATGGAAGATGGCACCCGCAAACTTATATTTCTTCAATTGTTTGCATTTAGGTGATACTTTAACCGACTTGTCATCAAATACAAGTTTAGAAATGCTCGTCCAACAAAACCTCCATTTCCTTGACAAAATGTTTGGTTCTTAATGCATCTCGGATTGACATGCGAGTTAGAACAAATTCAATTATGCTTTCAGGAAGGGTGCTGAGTATATCCGAATTCAGGCCTTGAACTTTCATCTTATTACGGAGATATTTCTTACTCCACAAGCTGCAATGTAGAATGTAAAACTAAAAGAGTTATTTACGTAACATTCTTAACCAATATTAGCCATGCATTTCTAACCCAACAATAAAACAATGGATTCTTGATTCAAACATATGTTGAGTTGCTTTGAATTCAAAATATAAACAAAACAGACAGCCAGATGATGAAAAAAAAATACAAAACATTTATTCTAAGCCAGCAGCACCCAATTCAATGAAGATCAAGTACAACCACCGACCGGATCGATCATATTAGAACTTTAAATTGAATTTCATTAAGTGTGATGATTTTCAAGTTTTATTAGAAATCTGATAAATTGTTGGATTATGTATGAACTCTCACAAATTGTGATGTTAGATAGTTAAATAGGCGGGTTCGGTTTAAAGGATACTAGTAATGGGTAAATCAAGGTGTCAAGTTTAAAATGGCTATTATTAATTTTCAATTGGTAAAAATGGGTGGGCAGTTTTAAACTGTAGTAGGTACTATTGTGCTTATGGGAAAGGCGGTCGGGTTTCAACATGGGTAATGTGTACAATATGTGGGTCAGGATGGAATGGTGATAGGTCAAAACGACAATGTTTCACAGGTTGTAATGCAGGAACTTGCATCTCCATGATTCGATATGATCAAACAACATCATGTGTATAATCACCATTCAAGTATCAATGAAAAAAAGGAAACAAAGAAGATGGGTTGAACCCTTTAATAATCTGATATATAAACTGGAAGGGTTACCTTTATTCTGTTACAATTACATGTATATATACTATGTGAAAAACTAGAAGGGGGTTGAATAGTTTACCGATTAAAAACTTTGTTTTGAAACTTATTGAAAGATCAATTGATATTTGAAACTTATTGAAAGATCAATTGATATTGATCTTAGATATGTTAGTGAAATATGTAAACAATATATAAAGAGTAGATAAGGAAAGAAACAATCAAACCACAACAAGTTGTTTATAGTGGTTCGGTCTACAAGGACTCTTTTCCTTGCCCTACTCCACTCCCCGAGTCTCACACTCGAGTTTAACTTCACTAGTCAACAAGCTCTTTTCACCGCGGAGAAACCTTTACACTTCGATTACACAATATTTCCGACACTAAGCTAAATGTCGAGTTCTTTTCAAGGGTACAACCACTCCCACACATAATGTATTTTAAGGACTAAAATACTAACCACTCACACTCACAAGATTATGATGGTTTAGTACAACAATGAAGTATGAATCAACACAAGATTATACAACAACAAACAAACAAGACTTCCAACTTCTCGTTGAAGCTTGAATGTGACTTGATCTTCTTTGCTACAAAAGAGATCACTAATATGATATGAAACTGAGTTAGAAAGGTTAGAGAGAAGGAATGTATAAGAGTATGATAGAAAGGGATGAAAAACTACTTGGTTTGGCTTTGCTATTTATAGCCAAAAACATCAGCAAGCACCACGAACCACGGAACCCTTGAAAGGGTTCCGCCCATGTTAATATTTGGTGCCGCCGAGGTCCGACAAAGAAGATCTCAAAATCTTGCCAAAGTCAACCATATCTATGCAAGATTGTGTAAGATATTTAGAGCCTAAATCTACACAAAAGTATCTAGTGAAATCTTCCAAGGATTTCAATGATGCATCACATGATGTCATGTGTTTGTTTTTCTATTTTAGAAATATGTAAATGCATATGTAATGTTTAGTTTTAAGAAACCAAAACATTCTAAAACTACTATCATACATTACGGTTTAGAGTCATATCAAGATATGATTAATCACAATGTAAATGTTTGAATGATGAAGATATTATTTGAAAAGCTTGTTTTAATATCTATTAAACTTGACAAGCTTTAAGTTTTATAAAATTAATTTTACTTTTGTCGTTAACAAAACTTAGGTAAAGATCAAAATATAAATAACGTTTAATGACGATATTTGTATTAACAATCTCCCTTTTGTTGAGGACAAAACATAAATTTTATTTTTATAAACGATGTAAAGATTGTACAAGAGTTATAAAATATTAGTTTTAGAACTTGAAAGAAAATGATAATGCAAGTATGTCCAATATAGACATGATGTTGACTTTTTCGTAAAGTCAAAGTCTTCACTAGTTGAAGCATGATGTTGACTTTTCGTAAAGTCAAAGTGTGCGATTGACGCCGTCAAAAGTCAAATATTACCAATGAAGTATCATGTTGACTTTATCAGAAAGTCAATGTATGCAGTTTGACTTTTTCAGAAAGTCAATTATAACCAAGTTCTATATATTTCTCCCCTTTTTTGTTTCAACAAAAAGAAGATGCGGGGCGGAATGTGTAATGAGCCCGAGCCATTATCTCCCCCTTGACCAATGCTCCCCCTAAATTGGGTGCCAAGAGAAAGATACATGGATTGTGAAAAAGCTACAAAAAAGTTGTTAGTTATAAGTATCATCACAAGCATTTCCAAACACCATGTAACAAGCAACAACAATATATAAGAAACATCATTCATTTGTTAAAAAATTTCATGATTTAAGAATCATGAAAAGGGAACACAATGAAGTGTTTAGTACAATTAGAAAATCCTAAAAAAGATTATCCTAGAAAATAAAAAAAATACAAGAAGAAATCCTAGAAAATAAAAAATGCTTAAAAGAAATAATCTAGGACCATCCTATTGAGGTGGTGGATGAGAAAGAGCATTTAGGCGCTCTAGGATGTGATTGAGGATGAACCTCATTTCCTCTTGGAACTCATGGACCATCACCCGGGTCCTTTCGGTTATTTGGGCGGTTTGCTCACAATTGGAGCAACCATGCCTAGGAGGGTAGTATGGTTGATGAGTTTGTTGTGGTGGAATGGTAGAGGTGTTGGTGTTGGTGTTGGTGTTTGGTGTGGTGATTATGGAGGCTAGCAAAGCACTTTGCATTTTCATAGCATCACTTAGATGAGAATCCACCATATTTGAAAATTGGTGGAGATGTTGGAGTTCGGCTTGAATCTCTTCTCTTGTGCGATGATCTTCCCACATGGATTCCTCAATGTCCTCTATGTGAGGAGACATTGATGTAGGAAGTGGTTGATCCCCATACAAAGGACCATGGATTTCCTTGTGGATAGGGTGGAAGAGAAGAGGTCTTGGCCCTAACGGGGCGTTTGGGTCAAAAGAAGGCCGTGGAGACTCATGAGCAATCCGCTCAATAGTACCAAAAGATGGTAGTGGAGGTGGATGATTTGGCCTAGGAGGCAAGTCCTCCAAGTCTTCCAAAAACGAATTTGGAGATGTAGGTGGTGTGGAGAATAACTCCAATGGGATAAGTGTTGGAGATTTTGGAGGTGATGGTGATTTTGATGTTTGGATGGGAGCCGGTGGTGGTGAGCTAGGAGTCTTTGTTGGTGGTGGAGTAGTGATAGTGATAGGTGATTATGGAGGTGGTGTAGGAGTAGCCAAAGTGAGGTTTGTGTCATCCCTTATAGGAGATGAGATGGTTAGTGGAGATGACTCGGAAGAAGAACTTATGTTGACAAAGTAACAAGGTCTTATGCTAATTCTAGCGGTTTTCTTGCAAGGCTTGGTTGATGGTGAAGTTTTTGTCATTTTGACTTAAGCTTTTGCTAGTAGATGGTGAGAATTGAGAAGGTGTGAAGATGATCATGGTAAAAGATCTTAATTTATAGGAATGAAGAATTACGGAGAAATGTGTTTGATTTGATGTTAAACCATAGAAGAGATGAGGTTCCTAATGATTTTGAGGTGGGTTTAATGCTAGTCATATCACCCAAGTCAATCCATACAAAAGGATGGAGTGAAGAGACAAATATTTGCAATAAATGTTTTCTAATGATTATGAGATCCTAACAAATGACTATCCACGGATTGCAAGCAACCAAATTTTGGTTCCTTCCTTTATGCAAAAGGGCTCCTTGGGTGGATTTTGAATTTTTGAATTTTGGTGGAAATGGATATCCTATGTGCCTAAGTGTGTTATACTAGTTCTAATATGGATAATAACTATTTAAGATTAACTTAGAAGCAATGTATGGTAATTTGGAATGTCGAAATGATCAAAATTCAGATAATTACCTGTAGGATCCACGACACCAAAAAAATACACAGGCGGAACCCAAAAAAGGGTGCTATTTGATGATTATGATGATGGAGTTGGAGGTTTTGCTCTTTTACCTTTTGTCTTAGCCACTCGCTCGTCACTCAAGGGCACAAAGATGTGAGGGATGAGCTCATAGTCAAGCTGCAACCCTTTTGGGCTTGGTGGAATTGGTGCAAAGGCTCTATAGAGACGGGTGAGAAGCATCTCGTAAGGAAGAGCAACTGATCCTTGAGTTAGAATATCAATCATTCTCCTAGCAATGTAGTAGGCTAGATTGAATGGTTAACGGGTGGACAAGTTGTAGAGCATGTGACAAAGGCAAGCGTTGATATGGTCCCTATTCCCAAACATCACAAAACCAAGGGACTTTCGAAGGAACAAGTCGAAATCTTTTTAGTGGACAAGTTGTAGAGCATGTGACAAAGGTATCCTTGTGATCATAGAATCTTGCGGCTACCATGGTTATTCCTATGAGCAAGAATTTACATGTTAAAAATGAGAATAAACTTAACGTTTTGGTTCTAGTGTGTGCCTATATGAAAACGATTTGGAGTTGCGGTTATCTCGACTCGTTTTATGCATAAAATGGTTTTTAGTGGGGGTGTTTGGCAAATGACATGATATAACCCAAACGCTCCTAATTCAATGTGGCTTCATTTGAATATACCCGGGAATGCATATTAGTTATGCAATACCTTTAATATTCAAGAGCATGCAAGTGATGAAAATTTAACGTTTCTATTTGAATTAACAATGAAAATTTGTTTTCCTACAAGTGAGAAGCTTTTCAAAAATTTGACATGGGGTGTTTGGTTATTTGAATAAAGCCTTATAGTCATTATCTTTTGATTAGTGGGAAACATGATTTGTTTATGCAATATGACAATGTAGTACCTAATTTCAATGACTAGTTATGCAATTTGCCAATTGAATCCATGTTTTGTACAAGAATATACATAAACCCCATGTAATGATTTTGTGCACAAATTAGAATCCTAGACTCATATTTAAGAGATAAAATGTAGTTAGGATACTTACAATGATGTTATCTTCAGTGATTTGTGGATGGGAAAATGTCAATAACGAGTTAGGTCTAATGTTTACACGTTTTGGTAAAGTAGGTTGTGAGGAAGAAGATGTTTTGTAGGTAGCATTTTTGCAACTGTAGTCACCACGGACCAAACGGCACCAAAAATTGGTTCCGCCTTTGTTGTCGTTTGGTCCGTGGGGGAGCGATGAGATTTCAAACAAATTTGTTTTGTTTTGTTTGTTCTAAGGTTTAGACTATGTTTTACCTACATGTTTGGTTCCATTAACCCCAAACCAAGTCTAAGAAGATTAAATGGTTTTCGTTTGAGAGGCTTGGTTAGAATGTCGGCAATGTTGTCTTCGGATGATACTTTCTCAATTGAGATATTTCCTTTTTGAACATTGTCGCGAAGAAAGTGATGACGGATTTCAATATGCTTTGTACGAGCATGCTGGACGGGATTTTTGCTGAGATCAATAGCTCCTTTTTGTTGCAAAATATAACGATATCGTTGAGATGAATTCCGTAATCCACGAGAGCTTGCTTCATCCAAAGAGCTTGTTGACATGCTTTTCCGGTTGAGACGTACTCGGCTTCAGTAGTTGAGATAGCTAAGGTCGTTTGTTTCTTTGCAAACCATGAGGTGAGATAATGTCCGACAAAAGTGCAAATACCACTTGTACTTTTTCTATCGACATAGTCACCGGCATGATCCGAATCGGCATACACTATAGTTTCTACACCCGTTCCTTTGGGATACCATAATCCTAAACATGTCATTCCCTTAATGTATCTAAATATCCTTTTCAAGGCTTCTAAGTGTGATACCTTTGGATTTTCTTGAAAGCGAGCACATAGACAAACACTAAACATAATGTCGGGTCTACTAGCCGTGAGATAAAGTAAGCTACTGATCATTCCTCTATATTTAGTGTTATCTACCGATTCACCTTCCTCATCCTTGGTGAGTTTAGTGTCCGAGGACATGGGTGTCTTAGTTGGTTTTGAGTCTTCAAGACCAAATTTCTTAAGCATGTCTTTTATATATTTGGATTGGTTAAAGAATATGTCATCTTCTAGTTGTTTAATTTGAAGTCCTAAAAAGAAGTTTAATTCACCCATCATACTCATCTCAAACTCATCATGCATGATTTGAGAGGAATCATCACAAAGTTCTTGACAAGTTGATCCGAATATGATGTCATCAACATATATTTGAACAATGATAATATGTGATTCCTTTTTCTTGGTAAAAAGAGTATTATCTAATAATCCCATGGTGTATATGTTTTCAACAAGAAAAGTCTTAAGTCTATCGTACCAAGCTTTTGGTGCTTGCTTAAGACCGTATAATGCTTTCTTGAGTTTGAAGACATGATGTGGTTTCTTAAAGTCGGTAAACCGGAGGTTGAGCAACATATCGTCTTCGTTAATAAACCCATTAAGAAATGCACTCTTAACATCCATTTGAAATAATTTAAAGTCATAAGCACATGCATATGCAAGAAAGATTCTAATAGACTCGAGTCTAGCTACCGGTGCATAAGTTTCATCATAATCAATCCCCTCTTGTTGATTATAACCTTGTGCGACAAGCCTAGCTTTGTTTCTAGACACTACACCATTTTCATCCATTTTATTTCGAAAAACCATTTCGTTCCAATTATAGTTTGATCTTTAGGTTTTGGAACTAACTTCCAAACATCGTTTCTAACGAATTGGTTTAGCTCTTCTTGCATAGCATTTACCTAAGATTCATCTTTTATTGCTTCATTTATGTTTTAGGTTCAATGGTAGATACAAAACAAAATGATTACTTTGATTTTGGGCTTGTGACCTTAAAGTTCTTTGATTAAGTTGTCCTATGACCTTTTCTAAAGTATGACTTTTGGATTCTTTGATGTTAATAATTTCATTATTTAATGGTTCATCTTCCTTGTCATTTTTAATTATTTCTTGACCTTCTACAAGTTGACTTTCAACTAAGTCATCATCTACCAAAGGTGATGTCTTAGAGGGAGGTGGACTTTCATCGAATGTTATGTTCAATGATTCCTCGACTCTCATTGTTTCTTTGTTTAAGACAATGTAAGCTTTACTAGTTTGGGAGTAACCAAGAAATACACTTTCATAAGACTTTAGGTCAAACTTGGTGAGATAATCTTTAGTATTAAGAATGAAACATTTACATCCAAATACTCTAAAATATCCTAAAGTTAGCTTTTTACCTTTATAAAGCTCATATGGTGTTTTGTTTAAGAAATGACGTATTAGGACTCTATTTAAAATATATGTAGAAGTGTCAACGGCGTTACACCAAAACTTTTGAGGAATGTTTTGTTCATTAAGCATTGTTCTACTCATTTCTTGAATGGTTCTATTTTTACGTTCTACAACTCCATTTGATTGAGGTGTTCGAGGAGCCGAGAAGTTGTGTGTTATGCCATTTGCATCACAAAAGTTTCCAAATTGTGTTTCATAGTCAAATTCACGACCATGATCTGTTTGGATCGACACAATTTTAACACCTAGTTGATTTTGAATTTTCTTGCTAAGAATTTCAAATTTATCAAAAGCTTCATTTTTGGTTTTCAAAAACAACGTCCAAGTAAACCTTGAGTAATCATCTACTATGACCAAAGTGTATAAGTTGCCTCCATAGCTTCTTATAGCGGATGGACCAAACAAGTCCATATGCAAAAGTTCTAGACACTTAGATGTGGACACCATGTTTTTAGCCTTATGACTACTATGGGTTTGTTTACCAATTTTGCAAGCGTCGCAAAAGTGTTGATCATATTTGAGTTTTGGTAAATTCCTAACTAGCTCTTTAGAAGATAGGTTTTGTATAAGTCTCATATTAGCGTGACCCAAGCGTCTATGCCAAAGAGTTGAGCTATCATCTAATGTTGTTAAGCAAAGTTTGTCATTAGATGTTTTATCTATTTTCATGACGTATATGATATTTTTCCTAACTCCTTTAGCTATGGTGATACCATCTTTTAGTATTTTACTACCATTTTCTTCAAATAGTACTTTATACTTTTTATCACATAATTGGCTAATACCAAGTAGATTAAAACCTAACCTATCAACATGAGCAACATTTTCAATAGTTAGGGAGTTATGAGCGATATTACCTTTGCCAATGATTTTGCTTTTGAGATTGCTACCAAAAGTGACATTACCTCCGTCATATTCTTGGTATGTTGAGAAGAGACTTTTGTTGCCCGTCATATGTCGTGAGCACCCACTATCTTTTATCCACTCATCAGGTTCCAATCCAACTTTCAAGCATACCTAAGACACAAATAACTCAAGCGTTTGGTCCCCAATATCTCATGGGTCCGTTTGGGTTAAACATACCATTTACTTGATTCATGTATGGAAATGATGGGTAAGAGTTCCATGACATATAATCTGGAGTTTGATATGGTCTAGGGAAGTTTTGATTCCAGCCGTTATGTTGATAGTTGGGTTGTATGTTGTCGTTGCTCTTAGGAAAGGGGCGTTTGGCAAAAGGTGTTTTATGTCGTTGTTGAGTAGTTTTTTTTATCTAAATTCATTTTTAGTAAGTCCTACTCCTGATGTAACATCAGGTTTTATTTTAACACTATCCTTGGTTTTCTTTGTTACTTTGGCAAATTCACTACGGTCCGTATCACAAACATTATGTCCTGCTGCAGTTCCCACGGCACCATTTCTTACAAAGGACGAAGCCCTATTTTTAGGTCCGTCTGGTCCGTGCTGCACTGCAGCAGTTTTGACAGTTTTTTTGTCTTTTTCGGCCGTTTTGTTTTGACACTTTGGAATTAATACCTCATTAAATCCTAGCCCATTCATGTTTCTTGGTGTTTTTTGAATTCTAACTATTTCATCGGCACAAGCGATGTTTTTGTTAAACCTTTTAAATTTAGAATTATGTTCGATTAGAACATCTTGTGTGAGCTTTAGTTTTTCTATTTCAAGATTAAGCTCTTGACATGATTTGCAACCATCGTCATTTGCTTTTCCCTTTTCTAATCGTTTTGCCTTTTCTTTTAACTCATAGACTTCATTTTCTAAAAATTCCTTTTTAGTCTTTAAAATTTTATTTTTAGTTATGATTTTTAGACTTAGCTCACACAATTGATTGTATTGTTTTTGCAAAGTGTCATCATCAATAGAGGAATAAGATGAGTCAGAATGTACCTCGTTTGACTCATGTGCCATTAGAGCGATCTCCTCCTTGCTTGACTCTTCATCATCTTCACTATCACTCCAAGCACCACTTACAAAAGCTCGTTGAGTTTTGCTTTTAGGTGGCTTGGGACAATCTCCTATTAGATGACTTGCATCACCGCATCTAAAGCACTTTCTTTCACCTTTACCCTTTTTGTCATCCCGATCTTTTCGAATGGCTTCTTTTCTTCTCGAGGTTGTCTTACAAACTTTCCTCTTCTTCTAAAGAACTTTTGAAATCTCTAACGCCATGGCATACTCTTCATCTTCACTACCGAGCATGATTCGTCATCATCACTTGATTCCGTTCTTGCTTTTAGAGCAACGGATTTGATTTTCTCTCTTTTTCCTTTGATGATTTCCAAATCTTTCTCCATCACCATTTCGTGTACTTTGAGATTTCCGATTAGCTCGTCTAGTGACATTTTTGAGAGATCTTTTGATTCTTCAATGGCCGTCACTTTAGCTCTCCACTTCGGATTGAGTGCTCTAAGAAATTTCCTGACAAAGTTCTTACTACTAAAAGATTCATCAAGTGCTTTAAGTGATGTAATAATAGTATTAAAGCGAGCAAAGCCACAATCAATGGTTTCATCTTCAGGGATAACAAATTGTTCATATTGTTGAACAAGAAGATCAATTTTGTTATCCTTGACTTGTGAATTTCCTTGATGTGTAACAATCAAAGATTCCCAAATATCTTTGGCAGTTTCACACATAAAAATGCTTTCATATTCTTTTCTAGGCAAAGCATTAAAAAGCATCATTTTAGCTTCATTATTTTTAACAATTAATTTCTTTTGTTCATCAGCAGAAATATCTTTTGTTGTATGATAACGCTACACGCATCGTTCGGGGTCAAAGGAACTTCCTTTTATTCGAGCAAGTTTTATAACACCCTAGGCAGTGAACCTAATCATTGTAGTGTAGTATTAGGGTAAGCCACGGGTATTGATATCGTTCTCTAGGGGAATAGGAATGCTAGTGAGAAGTTACTACGCTAAGGTTGAGGTTGAGGAAGATTATTTTTTATCTTTTTTTATATTTTTAAGAAAAGGAAAGGTACGAATCTCGGGGTTTGGATTTGGGGGTTGGTATTTCTACCGATTACTCTTCTTATCTAATTATCTAATCTAAGGTGTATGTAGTCTATGTCTAATTATTGTGTGCTCGTATGATGGTTTAAAGATGTGTTTACTTAGGTTTTATTACTCCTTAATTATCTCCTATTGATGGTTGAATTGTCACGTCCTTATTCTTAATCGCGTTGTGTGTTTAAAGTCGTAGGGTATGCGTTTGTCCCTAACTCTTTGAAACTACCAAAGGGTCTCGTCTATAAAATCTCTAGGAATTATAAACTCTATACTCTTTGGAAGGTTTAGCCTACAACTACTCTAGGTGTTATAGTCTAAGGTTAACAAAGATTAATCAAGCATTAACTACACAACGAATGACCTATCACATTACTAGATCATTAACAATTAAGATAAGAGACAACCAATCAATATTCAATAGTTAAGTTTCATATTCCCTAAGCAAACACACAAGTAAATTAGCCGGACATGGAGAACATGCAAGCATACACACAAGTAATTGAAGACATAATTGAATTAATGAAGTAAACACTTATCTTGATGTAAGATAGGGTTT
This sequence comes from Chrysanthemum lavandulifolium, assembly GCA_022545495.1. Taxonomy (NCBI): domain Eukaryota; kingdom Viridiplantae; phylum Streptophyta; class Magnoliopsida; order Asterales; family Asteraceae; genus Chrysanthemum; species Chrysanthemum lavandulifolium. The sequence goes on along the minus strand of CM040244.1, from coordinate 186,697,302 downwards.
GGAACCCTAAAATATTGTACAAGACACCTTGGTTCGGTTTAGGTTTTACTCCAAAAGACTACACACCGAAAACTAAAAATCGGATTCTATATATAAGATTACAATCGCGACGGCCACTTTATGAATTGTGACTCCGTCGGTCGCCGTCATTAGGGTTTCGTCTTGGCCACGTTAGTCTTGCGACGGCGTCACCTTATGCTTGTGACGCCGTCCCTTCGCCTCTCGCCGTCGGATCAAATCTAGGCCGTCTCGAGTTGCGGAGACCTACTCTTTTAAAGCCCGACACCGTCACTTGTAAATAAGCAATTTGGCTACTGAGCGTTACAAAAGTGATGCGACGGCATCACGATAACACCTAATGCCGTCCCTTGTGTTTCAAAGAGCTTGAGTGTCTCGATTCTTGAATTTGGCCATTTTCTTCAGATATTCGCCTTTTTCGTCCAAATAAGTGTCATTCCAAAGAATTTACCTTCAAGAGACCTAAAAGTGAAAAGGAACGATATTAAGTAATAACGGATACAAAAGTGATCAAATAAGGGCTTAAACGACCTCTCAAAAGGTACATTTTAAAACCTTATCAAATATCCCTACACTTGGTATTTGCTTGTCCTCGTGCAAATGTGCTTTTAGCCAATTAATTTATAAGTTAGGGGACATGAAGCATTGGTTTAAAACAATCCACAACACATATAAGCCCCGAAAGTCATAACAAGCACGGAATTACATACTAGCACCTCACATGGAGTGTTTGGATACTCACATCTCTCGGGTGTATATGAAATATAACAAGTTGGAAATGGAAGATAAACACTCATTAACCGGTCCTAGTACATAGATTACCATAGGCTTGAGAATAGATCAAACCTCCATTGCTTTGGCGTAAGCACCTAGGAAAGACTATCAAATAGGTCTTTTAAAGGGTTGTAATGTTAGGCTTATGGTAGGGAAACAAAGGGTTTAGTGGGATAGGCTATTTAGTGGTGGCAAGTCAAAAATCTTTATGTTACAAGCATACGAAGAATGGCATTGCTAAGCCAAGACTCGACACTCTAAACTCTAGATAATCGAAACAAACAAACATGAATTTAAAGAAAGATGTAGGATGGTAGCCGCTTTTTTTTTTTTTTTTTTCATACACTTTTACTCTACCATCCTCTACGGTAACATCAAAATGATAGGGATTTATAGGCACATCCCTACACTTGAGTTTTTATTACTCTAACACTAATTTGACCCGAATTGAAAAGATCAAAACACTTGGAGTACATTATTACGCAAATAAAGGAATTTGAATTTAACGTTCCCTTCTCGTCATTTCATAAACTTTAACTTTTCCCATGAGTCCCAATCGTCCCAAAACTGTGTACAAAGGATATGACTCGACTTAGCAACTTATGCAAGCAACTAGATAACTGAACTAAGGGTTTAGTGTGATAACAATAATGCACTTAAAAGTGAGTGCATACAAGGTAGGCTAAGGCGATTTGGGTGTACATTTGGGGGTGGGGTGTAAACAATGCTCTTCATTGATATTCCGGAAAACCGAAACATCACGAGAACCGCGAAAAGGATAGGCTCTGAGGGGTTAACTAGGGGTATCGTGTACTAAAGATGAGTACAACGCAAAGGTGTGGGGGAATTACTCAACCGATATGGAAGAAGTAATTATATTACGGTATCAAACAAGGGTTATCCTAATGCCTCTTATCATTTAGTTATTCCTAACTACACAAGTGTAGTTTTACTAGCGATCTCGGAATGCATCACAAAACAAGTTATAGAATCTATTATACTACCGGTTCACACACTAAGCATTAAAGATGAATGCTTTAATTCCTACTAATCTAAGGCGATCCTCACATTTTGGGTGGAATTTAAGTGGTAAAGGGTTTTGTGCTAGTCATATAACTTCCTATCCGTGAGACGCTTTTGTTAAGACTAATGGCCCACTCCTATATGTCATGAAAATTTTAAATTTGGTGCCAAAATTACCCTAACCGACATTTTCTCATGGTTTATTACACAAATACAATTGGACAAAGCAAATAATCAAGGATAAGCATAGTTTCAAAGTTCCGCTTTATTTTCCCTCCTACACTTAAACCGAACATTGTCCCCAATGTTCCCGAAAGTATCAAAGTTATGATAATATAAGGTAATTAAAATGAAAGAAACTAATACTCCCGATTAGCTCGGTAGGATCCGTGTAAAGTGGTGGTTAAATCCTTTCCAAGAAGAATGTATGCGTGAAAAGCTCCTTCCAATCTTATGTATCTTCTTCTTAGTAAATTAAACCCGCACACTTGAAGAAAACAAACGAAACCTTCGTAAAATCGTGTGTAATAATATATATAAGACTCTATTAAACTAGGATATAATGCTTGTGGAATGGATGTTTAAAATTCTGGAAAATTAAGACACGGAAAATTCCAAAATTTATAAGTATCTCGAAAACGAGAAAAAAGTAATCTGTTGTTTTACTCCTTCCCGACGTCGTCAAAGTTGCGATCCGACGCCGTCAGTTATCCCGACAAAAAGCGGTCTGCGATTTTCGGAAAATTTACATCTTTAGAATCGGAGAAATTTCGCAAAACATCTATTATGACTCGATACAAGCATTTGACTCGAACAAACACACATATATATCTTTTAATTAATTGAAATTCTCATGTTTACATTTCTTTTGAAAACGTGTGTAATCCTCCCTACACTTATCCTTTATGTAAAATACCTTTATATGCAATTAAGACGAGGTTAAAAACAAAATAAAGCATTTTTACAAATTTAAACATGAGAATAAGCAATCAATAAAAGATATATGACACACAAATAAAAATGAAAAACAAATACACATGGGTTGCCTCCCAAGAAGCGCTTGTTTTTGTTTGATTCACGAGCTTGACTCTACCCTTATTTAACTGTTAAAAGGGAGGTTTTCCCTACACTTAAGTTTAAGTGCGGGTGATAGTAGCGATACACACCCTTAGGGTGGAAATTTGCTACGTGAGGAGAGGGTGATGGGTGATTTATATGCTCAAAGGAGTGTGCTCCATTCATTATAACCTTACCTAAGTCTATTGGTGTAGCGGGTGAATCAAATCTCTCTCCTAAAAATGGATCATCTTTTATCAACTTCAAAAGATTCTTAGTTAAGGATCCATCTTGACCTAATAAACCCGGTTTAAACCCATAATGTTTCTTGTTATCAACCATGAATGGGTGATATATGTGTGTAAGGTCATAGGTTACTCCTATATTAGCTTCCACTCTACATGGCCTAGAGTCTACCACCTTTATCAAGCAACTACCCGGACTATTTATTTTGATGGGTGGATTGGGGCCTAATTCAATTCCAAGATTCACATCTAAAGACGGAAAATTAGGTAAGGTTTTTGGTTGAGGCTTCGGTTCATCAAAATTAGGAACTTCCCTAGGACTAAGAGAGAGGTCATGACAACAAGCATCTAAACCTACATTCTCTAGTGGTGTTTGGTCCAAAGGTTCTATATCAATCGGGGTTCCTATAGTCTCTTCTACTTCTTCCGGGTAAGTTATAGGCAGTGTGTGTTCCTCAAGTGATGGTAAGGCTTGTGGGCTTGGAGTTTCCACCTCATTCTCCATTATATCTAGATCTCCTAAATGTTCATCATGTGTTTTAGTATGATCTAACCCAAATACACTCCTAAGTATCTCAAATCTTTCTTTAGCCATTTCAAATTCTTGGTCCGATTCATAAGAATCATTCTCAAAAATTTGATCACTATGTTCTATTTGCCTAATGGATTCCTCACGCGTGTTAACCATCTTACAATCTTGTTCGGGTTTAGGTTCCATGTTCTTAAAAACTAGGTCTTTTTTATCATGATGCCTAAGGTTGGATAAATCCTCCTTATCCATTTACTCAAGTTGTGATAACTGATGGTTTATGCTTAGGAGGCTTTCCTCAAAAATTTCGGAGGGTCTCACAAAAGGAGTTGATTCTAACAATGATCGTTGAATAGAAGCCACACAAGCACAAAATTTATCAAATCCATCCAACCTTACACCCGTCTCCTTTTGGATATCTCTAAGGTCACTCACAAATTCATTAGAACAATAAAAAGCAATCCAATCATGAAATTCAATTGTTCCTCATTTGTTAATGATTCAAATGCAACTTCACTTGCCATAGCAACAAATGAAAAGGGTTTCTGAACACAAACACAAAGAAGGGGGATAGACTACAAGGAAGCTAAAATGAGAAAAACTTACTTGATAGGAATCAAGCAAGGAAACCTAAATGAGGTGGACTCTAACTAGCTATTCTATTCCCGCAATGCGCCTAAAACTTGATAACGCTACACGCGTCGTTCGGGGTCAAAGGAACTTCCTTTTCTTGAGCAAGTTTTATAACACCCTAGGCGATGAACCTAATCGTTGTAGTGTAGTATTAGGGTAAGCCACGGTATTGATATCGTTCTCTAGGGAATAGGAATGCTAGTGAGAAGTTACTACGCTAAGGTTGAGATTGAGGAAGATTATTTTTTATCTTTTTATATTTTTAAGAAAAGGAAAGGTACGAATCTCGGGGTTTGGATTTGGGGGTTGGTATTTCTACCGATTACTCTACTTATCTAATTATCTAATCTAAGGTGTATGTAGTCTATGTCTAATTATTGTGTGCTCGTATGATGGTTTAAAGATGTGTTTACTTAGGTTTTATTACTCCTTAATTATCTCCTATTGATGGTTGAATTGTCACGTCCTTATTCTTAATCGCGTTGTGTGTCTAAAGTCGTAGGGTATGCGTTTGTCCCTAACTCTTTGAAACTACCAAAGGGTCTCGTCTACAAAATCTCTAGGAATTATAAACTCTAACTCTAAGGTACTCTTTGGATGGTTTAGCCTACAACTACTCTAGGTGTTATAGTCTAAGGTTAACAAAGATTAATCAAGCATTAACTACACAACGAATGACCTATCACATTACTAGATCATTAACAATTAAGATAAGAGACAACCAATCAATATTCAATAGTTAAGTTTCATATTCCCTAAGCAAACACACAAGTAAATTAGCCGGACATGGAGAACATGCAAGCATACACACAAGTAATTGAAGACATAATTGAATTAATGAAGTAAAACACTTATCTTGATGTAAGATAGGGTTTGGAACCTAAAATACTATACAAGACGCCTTGGTTCGGTTTAGGTTTTTACTCCAAAAGACTACACACGAAAACTAAAAATTCGGATTCTATATAAAGATTACAATCGCGACGGCGTCACTTTATGAATTGTGACGTCGTTGGTCGCCGTCATTAGGGTTTCGTCTTGGCCATGTTAGTCTTGCGGGCGTCACCTTATGCTTGTGACGCCTTCCCTTCGATCTCGACGCCATCTCGGATCAAATCTAGGCCGTGCGAGTTGCGACGACCTACTCTTTTAAAGCGACACCGTCACTTGTAAATAAGCAATTTGGCTCTTGAGTAGTCACAAAAGTGATGCGACGGCGTCATAGATAACACCGACGCCGTCCCTTGTGTTTCAAAGAGCTTGAGTGTCTCGATTCTTGACTTTGGCCATTTTCTTCATATATCCGCGCTTTTCGTCCAAATAAGTGCCATTCCAACAATTTACCTTCAAGAGACCTAAAAGTGAAAAGGAAAGATATTAAGTAATAACGGATACAAAGTGATCAAATAAGGGCTTAAACGACCCTCAAAAAGGTACATTTAAAACCTTATCATTGTAGAACTAAAATCTCCTTTAACAATAACAAACCAAAGATCTATATCTTTTGATTTTACATATGTTTCAAAACGGTTTTTCCAATAGATAAATCCATTGGTTTCAAAGAGTGGTGGTCTTTGCATAGATTGCCCTTCTTTAAAGTTTTCAGAATCCATGGATCGTTTCAAGTTTATAAAATACAATATATTTTATAAATTCTTGAGCAACGAGGCTCTGGTACCAATTGTGGAAAACTAGAAGGGGGGGTTGAATAGTTTACCGATTAAAAACTTTGTTTTGAAACTTATTGAAAGATCAATTGATATTGATCTTAGATATGTTAGTGAAATATGTAAACAATATATAAAGAGTAGATAAGCAAAGAAAAAAATCAAACCACAACAAGTTGTTTATAGTGGTTCGGTCTACAAGGACTCTTTTTCCTTGCCCTACTCCACTCCCCGAGTCTCACACTCGAGAGTTTAACTTAACTAGTCAACAAGCTCCTTTCACCGTCGGAGAAACCCTTACACTTTGCTTACACACTATTTCCGAAACTAAGCTAAATGTCGAGTTCTTTTCAAGGGTATAACCACTCCCACACACAATGTATTTTAAGGACTAAAATACTAACCACTCACACTCACAATATTATGATGGTTTGGTACAACAATGAAGTATGAATCAACACAAGATTATACAACAACAAACAAACAAGACTTCCAACTTCTCGTTGAAGCTTAAATGTGACTTGATCTTCTTTGCTACAAAAGAGATCACTAATATGATATGAAACTGAGTTAGAAAGGTTAGAGAGAAGGAATGTAAAAGAGTATGATAGAAAGGGATGAAAAACTATTTGGTTTGGCTTTGCTATTTATAGCCAAAAACATCAGCAAGCACCACGGACCACGGAACCCTTTAAAGGGTTCCGCCCATGTTAATATTTGGTGTCGCCGAGGTCTGACAGCAAGATCTCAAAATCATGCCAAAGTCTACCATATCTATGCTAGATTGTGTAAGATATGTAGAGCCTAAATCTACACAAGTATCTAGTGAAATCTTCCAAGGATTTAATGATGCATCACATGATGTCATGTGTTTGTTTTTCTATTTTTAGAAATATGTAAATGCATATGTAATGTTTAGTTTTTAAGAAACCAAAACATTCTAAAAACTACAATCATACATTATGGTTTAGAGTCATATCAAGATATGATTAATCACAATGTAAATGCTTGAGTGATGAAGATATTATTTGAAAAAGCTTGTTTTAATATCTATTAAACTTGACAAGCTTTAAGCTTTATAAAAATTAATTTTACTTTTGTCGGTAAAGATAAAAAATATAAATAACATTTAATGACGATATTTGTATTAACATACTATGCTAACCGACACTATGAAAGGTTGTGTTGTTACATTGGTACGGTTTCATGAACCAACACACCTTTTGAAGCCTAAACTAAATAACTGCTATCTAACTTCCATGTTTTCCATGTTGCTGAGTGTTTGTCTTCGGCCCAAACACAGGAAACGGGTTCTACTTACACTAATCTAATACATATACTTAACACAATTTGGCCCATTGACATTATCTTCCAACAATTTCCCCCTAATGTTAATGTCAAATTTTCTTCTTCAATCTTGTTGGTTCTTTTTTTTCACGAGATGATTATGAAATCATCTTTGCTCTGATATTTTTAGGAACTTGCAAGTGTCTTCAAATTCTTCATTGTTCCTTTGATTCTCCTTTTCTTTGCTTTCTTCAAACTTGATGTCTTCATGTCTCTTTCTTTCTTTTCTCTTTTCTGATATTCTGATTGAAACAAAGGTTTCAAATTTTGTATAATGATCGAAAAATTTTGATGGACTGTTGTTCGGTAAAGACGAACAAAAAACTGAAATGGTTATACAAACGACGATTGAAAACGGCAATCGAAAAACAATTGAGTAAAATCGGTACTCGATTGTAAGGTGTAATCTGATTTTGCAAAGCAAAATAAACTGGTGATTTAGGGATGATTCTAAATCACAAAAACTAATAGAAACAAAGGTTTCAATTATATTGATCGAAATTCTTTCTCCTCAATCCTACACCTTTTCTTCTCCTTGGTTAACCACCGGTTTGGTGGTGTATTTCTTTCTCTTTAATTGGCATCCATGGTTTCATTTCTTAAAGAACGCAGGTTTGATCTTGAAGGACAATTGTAACATGATTTGGAATATTGTTTGATTCCTTGACGCTCTGATACCAATGTTTCATAGGTTGTAATGAAGGAACTTGCATCTCCAAGATTCGATATGATCAAACAACATCATGTGTATAATCACCATTCAAAGAAACAATAACGAAAAACAAACAATGAAGATTGTTGAACCCTTTAATAATCTGATATAGAACTGGAAGGGTTACCTTTATTTTGTTACAATTACATGTATATATACTATGCTAACCGACACTAAGAAAGGTTGTGTTGCTACATTGGTACCGTTTCGAGAACCAACACACCTTTTGAAGCCTAAAATAAATAACTGATATCTAACTGCCATGTTTTCCATGTTGCTGAGTGTTTGTATTCGGCCCAAACACAGAAAACGGCCTCTACTTACACTAATCTAATACATATACTTAACATAATTTGGCCCATTGACATTATCTTCCAACAGACAAGCTAAAATACATTATCTTGTCACAATTTTGGTCAGCATGAAGTGGTTGTGTCTCGTGTCGAATTTATTATTTACTCTAAATGGAGTTACCAGTACATGCAAAACTAAAGTCTGATATTTAATAAATTAGAACACCATATGAATTTACTCTCAATGAAATATGGGGTGTTGTTTCAACTAGAATCAAAAAGTATCCATTTAACCTTAACCCCTTTGTTAATCAGACTATAACCAACTCATTGTCAAAATTGAAATGTCATTGACTTTAACTTTTGATAATGTGATTCGAAACATGGCTGGCAAGGACGAGAAGATTGATGTGATTGTTAATTTGGATCTGCATAATGGAATTAGCATATGTTAGTGGTTTATGCATAATTGAAATAGTATTTGTTATCTGTTTATGCATAATTGTCTTTTAGCATATATCGATGACTAGAAAGACTGTGAAATGGTTTTAGATGATTAGTCAACAATAGGATTTTAAATGATTACAAAAAATTGTGTATAACTTGAGGTGGAACAAAGTAAAGTCAAATGGCTGTAGATGGTTTGATGATTACAAAAATAAGGCGATTGAGGTTGATCAAGCAATTTTATTTTTATTAACTTGTTTTTCTAGAGAAAGAATCTATGGTTTTACAGCAATGTTTTGAAAGGCTTAAGGTGCACTAAAGCGCGAAGGGACCAAAGAGCCTCGAGGCGAGCGCATACCAAGGCGCTGGATTCATGAATACTGAGGCACTAAATACATTAAGTTTTTATAATATATGTGACCATTTATGTAGCTTAAATAATACAAAATAACATTAAATACTTAATACATGACACATATAGCCATTATAAAGATTAAAATGGATCAGTTGTCACTTCTCAAACAGATCAACTCTTTGGCTCGATGAACTACATATAGATTAAAACCCATATCAGACTAAATATGCTTGTGTCATACACTTGCAGACATACATCTAACAAAGCTCACAATTTAACCCAAAATATCAAGCAAGCAACATATTAATATTCAAGGCATAATGCCACATTTTCAAGATAATATGTCATAAAAAAATACTTAATGAAATAAAGTAACTTGTTAAAAATAACAATCAATAAAATAAACAAAAATCGGTTCAATATTACAAATCATACAAATACTTACTCTATGATGTGATGCTTGAAGATAAAATAAACTTATGACGTTATTTACAAATCAATAAAATAAACAATCAATAAAAATCAGTTCAAGATATAAACTTATAACGTGAGAGAGATTACATATTTGTAAAATGATCAGAATCTATAGTTACCCACTTGATTGTGTGTTTTAGTTCTTTCCAAATTAGGGTTATTAGATATAACTTAAAAGGCTCATGCATATAACTTATATGGCCCATGTATCTTATCTTAATATTTAGAAAAAGCCCCAAAACCTATTACATCTTTGAGGCGCAAAAAGCCCCAAGGCGCAAAGGCACAAAAAGCCCCAAGGCGCTGCACTTTTTATGGGATTCATGCATGTCGTGAGCCTCGATTTGAAAAAATCCCTAGAGCTTGAGCCTTGAGCCGAGAAGCGCCTAGGCGCGCTCGTGCACGCTTTTAAAACTATGTTTACATGTTTACATCTTGCATTGATATACACAAGTTTATAAGCACAATCAGATGAACTTATTCTATTTGCAATTGATGGGTAGCCATTCATCTATCTTCATGTATATCTATGTAATCTTAAATAAACACATATATGGCAACTTTGTTTTGCCTGATGCATCCCTAAAGATGATGACAATGCATAATAACCTTCACATTTGCTTACCAACTACATGAAAAGGTATATTACTTTCAAAATTTGTTTGGATTGCACTTTAGTTTGTTATAGCTGAATCGGTCTTTGTAAATCCTTTTGCGGGAATATGTTTTAGTACTAAACAACATCATTTTGTATCTAAAACTAGTTGTGTTGTTTGTGATGAAATTAATATGGAGATTTAGGCTTGACGTAAGATATTTAACCTAAATTTTACTACCTAAGAACATGTTCTCTGTTTATTCTACTCAATAATTTGGAGAACCACCATTTTTCTTAACATGGTTCTTATGATGCCTTTTAGTCACTCCCACCAAAGGTCTTTGTGGCAGGATTGGGCATTGTTGTTTGTGTTGATAATGTGATTCGAAAATAAAATAAGGGAAGTTAGTGTTTAAAAAAACGACAGTGAGATTGAAAGGAAGAGTTTGGTCAATACTTAACATAATCTGGAAAGCTCGTTTGGAAAAAGATGACTACCCGAAACTACACTCTCAGAATTGTCGTTAATGCGAACTTAATCCCACAAAAGCATTCCTATGGTAGCTATAAAGAATGATAAGGTATCACACACGCCAATAGTTAGACAAGTATAGAGTACAAGTCATTCAAACTACTCGAAGTACGTTAATGGCCTTATAATGCAATTATGTTAATCAACAGAACACATGTTAAATGCTATGATAAAAACCAATTCATTTGGTGGTCAAAAACTTACATATTGGTAAAATAAAATTACATCATTTTGATGAAATGCCATATAAATCAAAAAATGCAACTATAGAAACTACATTCAAACATCAAATAAACCTCATTTTCATAAGTTCTAAAAATCAATTACGGTTAGTTTATCAAAGGCTCTTACAAAAAAGGTGAAAATGGTTTACCTGTGAGGGTGTTAGCCCATAATGTATGTAAAAGCACAAGAAGATAAATCAAACGAAATACAAATCATAGTGTTATTGATAAGTAAATTGAACGATTAAACCTAATGTGATGATACGGGACCTTCTCTTCTTGGTTTTCTAGCTTCGAGGACTGATATTGGGGCCTTGGAATGATGGAACTCAGCTGTGGTGGTGAGTGGTTAGTGAATGATATCAAACAAGCTCGTTTAGGGCTTGTATTTATAAGTGCATATGAGGCACGATACAGCATATTGAATTACTCAATACGGCGTATTCCAAATTTTTTAAGTGCTGATGAAGAAAGAATATTTCAAGAATATTATGTGTATCTTTTAAATACTGCGTATGGCCAAAGTTTCATACGCCGTATACCTTCAAATATTCGATATACTTGGAATGGAGAGAATATCTTCAATACGGTGTATGGCCAGAGTTTCATCGTCGTATGTCTTCATACGTTGACTTAGGCTTCGACTGTAAAGCTTCCAAATACATTGAATTACCATAGTTAAATACGTTGTATGCCTTCCATATTCACCAAATACTTGGGTGAATTCTTCAAATCTTCAATACGGCGTATGACGAGAGTTACATACGTCGTATGCTCTTCACAACTTGCATATAGAATTATCAAATAAGCTTCAAATCATGTGCTTTTCCATGTCTTTCCATTATTGCTTCATAAATACTAAAAGTCACCAAAGTAAGCTATTAAGTATCGATTCAAATATAAACACACAATAAATGAGCAATATATATGGGATAAATGATACATAAATATAGTATATATTTGATGTTATCAGTTACCGCCATTGAAGAGTCGAAAAAATTGGCGATATTATCACTTGATGAACTTATAGAAAACTTGAAAGTTCATGAAATGATAATCAAGAAAGACTCTGATATAGTTAAAGGCAAATGAGAGAAAGTACGATCTCTTACTTTGAAAGCTAAAAGGGAGTCTAGTGATGAGGAACTCCAACTTCTGGAAGTGAAACGAAGAGTATGCATTAGCGGTTAGGGACTTTAAAAAGTTCTTTAGAAGAAAAGGTAGGTTCGTAAGACAACCTAGGGATGAAAAGAAGTCATTCCAAAATAATCAGGATTACGAGAAAGAAAAAAGTGATAGGAAATGTTTTAGATGCGGGGATCCAAATCATCTCATCAGAGAATGTCCGAAGCCACCAAGAACCAAGAACCAAAGGGCGTTGTTGGCGACTCTTAGAGTGATAGCGGTAAAGAAGATGAGAAAAAACCCAATGACTAAACATGTCTTATGGCTCAAGCGTCAAATGAGGTATTACAGTGATGATAATTCTTCGATAGATGATAATACACTATATGATGAATACAGTAAATTATGTGAAGTAACATCAAAAATCATAACTAGGAATAAGATGCTAAAAACAATTAGAATTAATTTAAATTTTGAAATTCTCGATTTAAAAGATAAATTTAAGGAACTTGTGAGAAACAAAGAGATTGACTTTTGATGCGCATCATGTCAAGATCTTTGAATTGAAAATGAATAACTTAAAAAAACGCTCTTAAAATTTCTAAGTTTGAAAAAGGAACTCAATCACTTAACGAAATACTTAGCGTTAAGAATTATTCCGGTGATAAAGCGGGATTAGGTTTTAATTCAAGTGAATCATCAACAAGTGGGACAAAACAAGTTAAATTTGTAAAATCTACAGAAACTGAAAAATAGTTCACGGCATAGTTGAAGGTACCGACGACACCATTAAATTTAATGGTACCGTGGTACCGTCAGTCGGGGAAGAGAGATCAGTTTCAATTTTGATAAATTAATTTAAGTCTTAAACCAAAACATTTAGAATTTAACAATGTCAAAGTGCCTATTACTAGCAAGGAGGAAGTTAAATGTTTTTCAACCCATCTTTAAAACCCGGACTTGGATTTGTAAAACCCGAACCTAGATTAAAAAACTTCTCCATCTAGGAAAATAAATACTCCTAAACCTCGGTCTAGAACACCACAACCTAGAAGTAATTTTATAAGGCAACATTATCAAAATAACTATCCCCTAACATGGAATAACTTCCAACAATGAAGTTATTTGCCTTGGGAAATTTGTCCTCTATTTAAACATCCAAATCAAATACAAAAAATTCGTGGGATGTTCAACACTAACAACTTTGGACCAATGAGATATTGGGGACCGGATGTTTTATTTTTTGTGTCATTCAATAGATGTGCTTGGGAATTGACTTTGTGGCCGACGAATGGGTCAAATATAGTGGACGGACTAATCACATGACGGGAAATCAAAGTCTATTAGGTAACGTTACATTCGGTTGGGAATTAAAAGGGAACATCATAGGCAAAGGTACGATCACTCACAACTCCCTCACAATTAAAAATGTTAAGCATGTAGATAACTTAGAATTTAACTTGCTTAGTATTAGTCAAATATGTGATAACAAGTGTAAGATAATATTTTCCAAAGAGGGTAGTGAGATTACTAAGGATGGTAAGACCATAGGTAGAGGATCTAGGAAAAACGGATTATATGTGATGAAAATAGGAAATAAGCCGAAATTCAAACTTTTCCTAGCAACCATAGATGAGAATTCTACACTATAGCATAGGAGACTAGGTCACGCTAATATCGTTTGATTCAATCTCTGCGTCTAATGATTTAGTTAGAAACTTACCTAAGCTTAAGTTTGATCAACACTTTTTTGATGCTTGTAAAAATGGAAAACAATCCCATGCTAATCACAAAGCTAAGAATATAGTCTCGACTTTCATATGCCTAGAACTTCTACACATGGACTTGTTTGGTCCATCCATGGTACGGAGGTTATGGAGGAAACCCTTACACCTTAGTAATAGTAGACGACTATTCTAGGTACACTTGGAGAAGATTTCTTATAATAAAACGGAAGCTTTCAAGCAATTCAAAATATTCAGTAAGAAAGTCCAAAATTAGTTAGGATGGACTATAAGGTATTATGTGCTTCTTGTAATTTTTATTTTTATGTTTAATTGTACTTTAAGTATGATGTTTGTTTTAATCAATGAATGGGCCTTTATTTCATTGTCTTGGTTGGTTTAATATTTATATGTGGTTGGTTACTTATTTTTGGCTATTTGTTTTACGCCATATTTTTTAAATTCATGGTTGGATATTTGCTACTGGTTAAATATATTGTATTTGTTGTCTAACTTATTTTTGTAGCAAGAAACCATTTCTCGATTCCTTGGTGCCCTCCAAACGAGGGGGAGCATACATCAAGGGGGAGTCTTTGCATCGTCGACCTCAACATTCTTTTTGCTTTGACAAAAAGGGAGATAAATGGGATAAACTTAAAAACTTGTTAAAAGTAATTTTTACATAAAATGAGTTTATATTTTGTTATCATCAAAAAGGGGGAGATTGTTAATACAAATAATATCTAAAAATTTATTTATATTTTTCGACATCTCTACGTTTTGATAATAACAAAATGTAAAACCGTCTTACGTCAAATTAACGTAAACAATTTTTTAGTCGTAATATTCCATTTCGACTCGAGGTAAGAACAAACAAATTTACAAATGATAAAATGAATAAATTTTGTTCAAAAACTACACATTTTTAATATGACAAAATATTTTTCCAAAAATACATTTTACAAATTATTTTTGTTTTATTTGGCAAAATAAGTTTAAAAATCATAACAACTATTCCCCCTCAACCCTAAAACAGCTCCAAACATCCCCAAATAAACATTGACCACTAAAAACAAAAAAGAGCATTTTTTCTGCCTGGGACGGTACCACTAAACCCTGAGGCACCGTTAAATTTAACGATACCGTCGGGCATTTAATGGTATCGTCACCTATAACGGCTAGTTTTTCTTTGCTTATAAATAGTGGATCATATTTCACTCCTAACTCACCATTTTTCACGCAGAACTTTCTGAGTTAAATCCATCCTTTCTAGTCTTGATTCTTTGATCAATTAGTTAGTTTATTTTTTTGTTTAAGAGTGATCCAATCATCCAACCAAGTGATCACAAGTGCAAGAGAATAACACACCGTATCGAGAAGATACAAAGTGTTATAGTATTAGTTTAGTGAACTTGTAACAATTGTTACGTACTTGTTGTATATTGTTATACATCAAGTTGTTAGTCATCATATAATGTTAGATTGTGTGGATCATTGTGATCGTGTAGAGATTGGGTAGATCTTGTGCAGCTTGTGTTGATAATGTATAAATCGGGTAGATCGTGTATAGATCGTGTTGATCGGGTAGATCATTTAGCTTGTGTGATTTGTGTGAAGATTGGGTATATCGTGAGTGAGACTTAGCTAGATTAGTACTCAACATTTAGCTTAGTGTCGGAAATTATGATAAGTGACGTTGTATGATTTTCTCCGCCTGAAGGGAGTTTGTTGACATATTGCATTTAACTTTTAAGTTGGGTACCCGAGGAATGAAGTAGGGCGAAGAGGAGTTTCGTTACCGAACCACTATAAATCTCTATGTCTCGGTTTGATCTTTCCAACACTTATCTTTAATTTTGAACTTTACATTTTTTTAACAGTTGTTGTTAGTTTACTCTAGTATAGTTATATTGTGTTCATATTTCAATTCATTGATTTCACGAAAACTCATATCTAAGTTTTTCAAAAGTAAATTTTATAACTAGTAAAACGGTAAAACTATTTGTTGTTCCCTATTCACTATCGTTTAAAAACAATTAAGTACTTAAAACAATTTAACGTTGAATAATGACCTAAATTAATGTAAGTAAAACACACAAAGTAATTTTCAACATCATATTCTTATTAGAAATAAATCAAAGAATCGTTACCCAAGTACTTGCGGAATAGTACTTGGGATTGAAATGACAAAGTTTGGGGTGACTCCTCTCTAAGCTCAGGCTAAGTCTGAGCACAACTCTTAGTACCCACTGAGCTATCTCAAGGATAAAGTTGTATTTGGAAGAGTAAAAAGTTGGCTTGAGTGTGTGTGTTTTTACAATTCACAAGCTTAAACTTTTCACTCCTTCTCTTATGCTATTTATACAAGTATGGATATTTAACTTTAACCTAGAAGACAAAAACATTGATCACATTAATCCCGAATATAGATATATTCGATTCATCATTACTTTGCTATTTGTAGTCGGTGTGAAGCTTCTTTCCATAACGAGAATCCTTTAGTATCGCCGCTTACTATAAATGGGAAGATATGGCTTTATTAGATAGGGACTTAGTTTTATCTATGTAAAGCACTTGGGGCTTAGTTTTATCTGGTAAACTTTTCCCACCTAGTCCCACTCATTCTTGATCTTAAAAGCCTTGGTCTCTTCCTTGGTTTGTCTTGACTCTAACAGTTGGAGAAGAGTCTTAGGGATTCAAAGAGTTATTGGCATCACTCACCGAATCCACCATCTACTTCTTGACTTAGTCTTCACCCATTAAGTTCCGCCTTCTTTGAATGGAGAGGCTTTTCCTTTGCCTCATCTTGAGTATCTCGAAGATGACTCACTAAGAGACTATGCACTCAATGACTGATAGTGTTTAATGATTAAACACTTAGGATATTTTCTATTCAAATCCTAGATTAAGGGGTTTTGGTATTTATGAACCCAATAGTCTCCCCTATTTGGATATACAAATAGCCTAAGTGTTTGATCGGTGTAAGTGAGCAAATGGCTTCTTCTTACAATCGAATGTACTAATGAATACGATGAAGGAACACCGAGTATTTTAGCAAAACATACATCGTTTATTGATCCCATTACATGGTTCCTATCACTAGTACAAGAAAATAAAATGATGTCAGTCCAGATGAATTCCCAGTGCTTCAAGCTTAACTTTCTTGGTGATGAGTGTTTCCCTATCAGGATGGTCTCTTATTTTGGCATTCAGGTCTTGACAAAACCTGATGTTTGCTGGGGATTGGATCTGAGAGGCCACTGGAATATAGCTGATCATTGTAGCCACTCCTGCCTGATCGATATCACTCCACCTTTGGAATGCTGGGTTTCCATAGACATCAATGAAAAATAGCCCTCTTTCAGGCTTTTCAATCACTAGACAGTTTACAAATTTCACACCTTCAGGCAGCTCCCTGTTGCATTCTAATCCAGGCACTTTGATTTGCTGGAACTCAAATCTCTTTCTTTTGCGGTGGATGCTTGTGGTTGAGATCCTTGAGGTGCGATCAAGGCGGTGAATTCCAGTTGGGTTGGAGCATCTCTCGACCTTTCATATCTTTTGTTGAGCATCTTCATCGACTCCTTAACCACCTTATTTTGCTTCTTTTCAATAATTGGACCAAGCTCATCGAGTTCGGTGATCCCAAAGTCAACGAAGGTTAAGGGATCATGAATCTCAAATGTCTCTTATCATCCCCCAGACATTCATTGCTAATGGTTTGGAGTTGGGGATGATTTTGACATCCGTGATTTTCTCGAGCTTCCTTGACTTGTCATTGTCCGTTGTAATGATCAATTCGTTCTTGCTGACTTGACTTTCTTTTCTTTGCCTCAAACCGCTTTCTCATTGCGACCATCGAGCGACTGAGCATCCTTGAACTTTTGTCATGCTGACCCTTTTGGAGCTTGCTTGCATCTAATCCCATGTTCTCGGCTTCTTGGTGACAACCTTTGCGGTGCTTCTCTGTTCTTTTCTCTTCCTCAGCCAGTTTCAATCTTCTTTCTTCTTTAGCAAGATGTTTACTCAGCTGTTGTGGTGTGAGCAGGTATTCAGTGTCACCGATTTTATAGGGAATCTTCTCAGGCTCAGGCTTAGTAGTTGTCATAATGCCTTTGCCTTTGTCCTGTCCTGAGGAAGGTGATGCAACTAAGGGTGGTGGTGTTGTCATTATTGGTGTAATTACTGTCAGTGTTGTTGTTGATGTTGATGGTGGGATTGATGAGATGGGAATTACTGAGACTGGTGTAGATGATGATGTTGGAGCTGTAGAGACTGGTGGTGTTTCCTCCACCTCAGTGTGAAGAGGAGTTTCTTCAGCAGTATTCTCCCCTTCAACTATTGCCGGAGCATTAGTGAGGGCAAGAGTTGGAGTTAGTGTTGAGGGGGACGGAGCAGCTTGACCCTTGAAGGCCTGATAGATTTCGGTGATCATGGCCTTAATCTCGAAATATCTCGCTGAGTACCGGTGACCTTTGCATCCGTGTTAGCTGAGAGATCTCAATCGGTCATTCGGGGACCAAGATTCTAGGCCATAGAAGACGAGGCTGAGCCATAGCATGACTACCGAGTGTTCAAAGAGTCCACCGAGGTCTCGAAAAGACCGAATCGAAGGTTGGAAACCACGAACATTTGCAGTTGAAGCATTTCGATCGATTCGGTGAGTCGAGATGAATTTTCACATACACCTCGGTGGCTTCCAAACTTTGGCATTGAGTGTTGGGTCTTCTTTAACAACATCCCCGATTTCATCAATTTTAACCCCACACGTCGAAGATGCTTGAGGAACTTAACTGTGTTTTCATCTAGTCTAATGAGATGTTGGTACATAAGATCCACCGTGCTCATGAACATTTTCGTTGAAGGTGAGCACATCGGATCGAAGATCAACGTGGTGCGGTACCGCTTCAGGTGTGTTGATCCCAAAATTTTCAAGAACCCGATGTCTGACTTCCTTGAGGCTCTTGTGATCCACTTGAACCAAGCTGTCTTTCGGTGTTGGAAGAATGTTGTCAAAGCAGTTAAATTCCTCGAGTTGGATGATGAGGAGTCCGAATCATTATCTTCGAATGAAATGGTGACTCATTATGCTCCTTTGGATCGGTGAGGCTCTTGTTCGATTGAACCTCGGCGTCCACTTCTTCACCAAATTGATAAGATTTCATCTTCGATTTGAAGCTCATCTTCCGAGAATAGTATACCGTGACATCAAGAATGGTTAGCAAGGGTTGGTGATGGGTTCCATATCGGGTGGTATATATCCTCTCGAGTCTTTTTCCCCGTGGACCCCTCGGACATTGGTGGGAGTTTCCAGTGCCTTCTCGGAGTCGATTGGTTTCGGGTTCCGTATCGGCGGTTGTTTCTTTCCTCCGAGTCTTTGTCCCCAGTGACCCCGAGACACCGTGGGTGTTTCCAGTGTCTTTGGCGGAGTCGGTGATTGTTCTATCCCTATCGGTGGGTTGTTTGTTTCCCCAGTCTTTGGGATCGATCGGTGTGCCCTCGCACAAAGGCTTGGATTGGCTAATGTCATCATCGAGGCGTTGTGGAAGGCTCCCCTACCAACGGGTTGTTTGTTTCTCTATGGATCTTGGGAGTAGTAGTTGTGACCAAGGGCACCGATCGTGATGTATCGGTGTCCTTCGTTGTCACGGGGTGGATGTTGCCCAGTGGGTGGGTGTCTGTTTAGTCTCGGGTCTTTTGTGCCTTTTAGGTCAGTGTTCTCAAGCCTCGTGGCCCCGAGACTTTGGTTTAGTCTTAGTCCCATCCGAGACTTCCCTTTCTTTTTTGGGCGGGGTTTGGACACCGATCCACTCGATTGTTCTGACAATCATGTGGGCCAATTCAATAGGAGTGACAAGGGATGGGTCTTTTGAAAATTTGATTGGCTCAGGATACCGGTAAAGCACCAAATTTTTCTTCACGAGGATAGTTTGTACCCGGAACACTTGCAAAGCACAAGAGACAAACCTAGGATACGAAACGTATTTCGTCCTAGTTTTGCTCAGTAGCTTGGTCACGAGATCACTTGTAAATGATCTCCCTATGTCGACAAGTGACCCCATTCATTAAGCGGTAGGCCATCATCAATGAATAGAGTTAACTTGTTCGGTGGATGAGTGGTTCCACGAGGACCCGAATCACAAATGTAAATAGGATCCTCCAAGCCACGGGAAAGGAGCTTTTGGTGGTGGGGTCTTGTCCAAAAAGTTGGATCTAAAATGATTTGTTTTAACCCATCCTTCACCGTTGAGGGTTCGGGATGGGCGACATAAACTCCTTTATTGTAATCTAACCTGTTGAAGTACAAAATGTTTTATAGTCCGGGTGAATTGTTGTTGCCCCATGAAGACGAATCGATGAGATATTCACAGAGGTGCGAGGTTGTTCTCATCGGTGGGGTGTCGGGTCAAAGGCCTTGTTGTTGCCCAAAACTCCCGAGGAGATTTTGGTAAACAATGGAGGACACCGAACAAAGGCCATTTTCAGTGGGCAGTTAAACAAAAATTTCATAATGTCTTTGTAGGCTGGGACAGTTTTAGGGTATTCAAAATTTCCTATGACATTATTAGTTTTAAATTCAACATTTGTAAGATCCCCTACCCACTTAGAAGCAAACTGGAGAGATTGTGTTCTAGCCATTTCCATTTAAAAGGGTTTTAGGGTTTGAAAAATATATTTTGACTAGAACAATCAAAGTTTTTTTTAATTTTTTAAATCTCTTAAGTTTGTGATGAAAAACTTTTGTAAATGTTTACAAGGAAGGTTTTTCAAAAGAAGGTTTAAAGATTTTTAAGAACACACAAATTTTTCTGGATTTGAGAAAGGATTTTGACAGAGTTTTGTTGCGTAAAATAATGTGTGTGTGTTCTTGGTTGAGAGGAGGTATTTATAGAGTGGTGAGAGGGTGGTTTTGCATAAGCGTGGATATGTAAAGACGATTTTAAAAACGTTTGAAATTTCACATTTAATGCCACCCACCACTACCCGCAGTAAAATCCCGTATTTCAAGGGAACAGTTGCAATGCACAGTAAGAGTGCACTTTTGCAGCGTTAAAATATCCATAGGATATTTTATGTGTGAGAGGGCATTTAATGCTAAGTGGGTAAGTGATGAGACCCCTGACAGTGAGTAAGACATATATTCCAATATTAAATTGGTGGGATTACCAACCTAGGACATTTAAGTAACTAATACTTGGAGCATTTAGTTACTCATTCAATGCTTTTCTGTCGGGGACCACAGGTGAGTCTTACTCATTCGGTGAGAGGTTGATTTTGGATGTTCGAGAGACGAACCGGTTCACGTAACTCACCGAGATTGGTTTTCGGATGCCCGACTTTCAATGTCAAGCATTCCCAATTCAACTTTTCGGTCTTACGAAGGTAGGTTCGTCCAAAGGTTTGGTGAAGATATCAGCAAGTTGATATTCAGTAGGGATGAAATGAAGTTCTATGTCTCCCTTCATTATGTGATCCCTGATGAAGTGATATCTGATATCAATATGTTTGGTTCTTTGATGGAGGACAGGATTGTTGGAGATTGCAATTGCACTGGTGTTGTCACAGAAGATGGGTACCATTTTGTAATGGATGTCATAGTCACTGAGTTGACTCTTCATCCATAAGACATTGGCACAGCATCCTGCAGCAGCCACATATTCGACGGTGAAGACATAGCCACCGATTCTTTGCTTTTAGCATTCCAACAAACTAGTTTTCCTCCAAGAAATTGACAGACCACGAGGTACTTTTTTCATCCATGTTGCGACCAAATAATCGTAATCGAGTAACCTTTGAGATCGAACCTCGAGCACTTTGGATAATAGAGTCTAATGCTTGATGTGCCCTTCGTATCCGAGTATTCTTTTGTCTGCGGTGAGGTGGGATTCTTTGGGATTGGGTGATATCTTGCTATTAGGCAGATCGAGAATTGTATGTCTAGTCCAGAAGATTAGATATATCGGTGAGCCAACAATCCCTCCGAAATGGGTTTGATTGACTGATTTGCCGGTGAGATCGTGTCCAAGATTGTTAGGTGGGACCATTGAGTCTTCACCGAGGCACGATCGATATCTCATATTTCTTCAAGAGATTTCTTGTATACTTCTCTTGACCGATGGAGATTCCTTTTCGGTTTGCACGATTTGTAGTCCAAGAAAGTATGTGAGTTCACCCATCATGCTCATTTCAAACTTCTTTGTCATCGCTTTTTCAAATTGTTTGCAAAGTTTGTAGTTTGTTGAGCCAAAGATGATGTCATCAACATATACTTGGACCAAGATCACATCCTCGCTGTGTTCTATAGACAAGCGATGTGTTGTCTATCTTTCCTCGACAAACTTGTTTTGTATCGGAAGTCTAGAGAGTTTCATACCATGCCACAGGAGCTTGTTTCACCATAAAGGGCTTTGTCAAGCTTCTGAGACATAGTCGTGAATTCACCGCTCTCAAATCACGGAGGTTGTTGAACATAAACATCTTCCTTGAGTTCACCATTTAGAAATGTACTTTTACATCCATTTGGTAAACTTTGAAGTTCATGTAGGTAGCATATGCAAGGAAGATCCCGATGGCTTCCATTCTTGCAACAGAGCAAATGTCTCATCATAGTCAATGCCTTCTTGTTGACCGTAACCTTTGGCTACAAGTCCGCTTTGTTTTAATGACGGTGCCGTTTTCATCGCTTTTGTTTCGAAAACCCACTTCATTCCTATGACAATGACATCCCGAGGACATTTGATCAAGGTCATGACCTTGTTTTTGTCGAATCAGAAGTTCTTCTTGCATGGCTGAACCCGCTTGGATATTTTAGAGCCTCGATTACACTTTTGGGTTCTATATCTGAGAGGTAATCAGCATATAGACATTCATTGGCTAAAGTTGTAGTTAACCTAGCAGCCATGCTTCTAGTGAGCATGCCCTCAGTGGGTTCACCAATGATGTTTACAAGCTCAATGTCCTGAGTTCTTGTCCACTTACTTTGTGGTCTAGGTTACGAGCTTGAGGAAGTCACCGGAAGTTCGGTGTGAGTTCGGTGCAAGAGCCACGGGATCATTTAGATCATCTGTTGAGATGTCTTGTTCGGTAGTGGTTCTTGAGTTACGGATCACGATCATTTGGATCGGTGTTACCTATCCCAAAGGATTGACTAATTATCAATGAATTCACCGATAGTTGGTTGTGACAGTTGTGAGGCAAGACATAATATGAGATGTCGACATCGACTTGGTATGAGGAATTGGTTTCGATGTTGTACTCATCGGAGGATATCTTGATGAGTTGTCAATTCCTATATCCTCCACCAAGTGTTGGTGAACGGATGCTTTCTACACTTTCATCAAAGGTGACATGAAAAGTTTCCTCAACTTGTTGTCTCCTTGTGTTAAATACCACAAGGCTTTGGAGATCAATGAGTAACCTAGAAGTATCCATCATCGCCTTTAGCATCAAACTTGCCTAGATGATCCTTGTGGTTATGAATAAACACAGACATCCAAACACATAAAGTAGGCGATGTCGAAGTCTACCTTTGAATATCTCATATGGGGTTTTATTATGTCTTTTGACAATGATTGACTGCTTTGAGTGTAACAGTTGTTTTAACTGCTTGATCCGTAAATGCTTTGAAAGGGTGAGCCATTTATCATGGTTCTTGCGGCCTCAATGAGAGTTCTGCTTTTCCTTCCACTACCCGTTTTGTTTAGGGGTATAAGGAGATGAGAAATTTTGGGAGATTCCTTCTCATCACGAAACTCTCAAGCTCGAGATTTCTAAATTCATACCATTGTCGATTCGATTTGTTTCATCGTAATGTCATTACGGTTTTCAATGTTCCCGATGAATGACATTATAGTGTCATTACCTAACTCTTTTGGAAAGAAAGTATACCCAAGTGTATCTTGAAAACTCATCAACAATGACAAGTGTATACTTCTCATGTTGGATTGATCTAGGACTAATCGGTCCAAAGAGATCCATATGCAAGAGGTGAAGGCGACTTTTGATAGAGAAATTTTGCTTGGTTTTGAAAGATGCTCTTTTATGTTTACCTTTTTCACAGTGAGCATGGTTTATCTTTTGCAAAACCGATGATGGTAAGCCAAGGACCTTGTTTTGTTTTGCCAAGTTGTTGATGTTTTGAAGTTTAAGTGTGAGAGTCTCTTGTGCCACAACCAATTGATAGTTTCGGTGGCTTTGGCAAAGAGCAGAGTTCCATCTTTAGAGAGTTGACATGTCTAAGACATAAACATCATCTCTCCTAGGAGCAATCAACACAACTTCCTTGTTGGCATTGAAAATGGTACCTTGTTTGTCATTGAATTGTACAATGTACTTAGCATCACATAGGTGATCGACATTGATGAGATTGTATTTGAGACCGTTGACATAAGCAATCCTAGAAAACTATTCCATTGCGCCTTGAACCATAACCTTCGTGGGACATGATGAGTTATCACCAAATACTACCTTGGGCCTGGTTCCTTTACATACTTGTGAAGATATTCCTTCACACCAACATGCTTCTTGAGCATCCACTATCTAGATGCTAATAGGCTCCTGGCATGCCTCTGCACAAGTAGTAAACCGAATTAGTTTCTTCGTGACCCACTTACTAGTGGGCTTGGGTCTCATGGTCTCTTTGAATTGAGCAATTGATTCATGGTCGGTGGTGGAGTGCAATGAGCTACCACAGTTTTGCATTTAGAGGCCGAGGATGACTCGGTGGATTTGGGTTGCATTGAACTTCTCCTTGCATGGATGACATCACATCATCTTTGGGATGTCTTATGAGTTGTGTTACCGCAAATATCACAAAGATATGTTCATAAGACAATCATCGTATGATGATCATTAAAGCCACAGTGTGGGCAAGGAGGAAAAGGCTTAGCTCTTAACTTTTGAGTCGACTTGGATGAAGAAGCATCGATGACCAATAAACAGTTTGCTTGAAATATCTTACATAATAAACATCGATGTGATCATCCTTTTGCGGATCATGCAAAAAGGATTCTATAACGATTGTCGATGGTATGGCGGTATAGTGGCACGGATCACATTTCGCTTGTTTTTGTGGTGGCTTTTGACTTTGAGGAACTTGAGGAAGTCGACTTAGTTTCCTTGATTGATTCGAGGACCTTTTCAATGGATTCCATTTTGTCGCTTAGCTTCCTCACTAGTTCGATCAGTTCTTGAATCGATCGACTTGATGGGGACGAGAGGATGTGGAAGTTTCGGTGGGGTGGATTCTTGTTGAGTTGGTTTTGATGGTCTTTTCGGGATGGTTCTACCAAGACCGGACCTTTCTTTTGGAGAGTGTGGATTGTATTGTAATGGAGTAAGCTCGAGCTAGGATCGGCACCTCAAGAGGTTCCAAAGGTGGAAGTGGTGCTTGAGATTCATCTTGAGACTAAGAGATGTGTTCGGTGCTCTTGGGCACATCCGGGAGTCAAGTATGCTCTTTAGAGCTTGACTTTCGAGCTCTAGAATTCTTCAGAGTCAAAGTTAGGAAGCTTACTCTCGTGATTAAGTCTTTCAATCCAATCACCGGGCTTGGGAGCAGACAACATATTGGTAATCATGCCACGAGACATAAATGGTTTAGGACTCTAGTCTTTGTTGTGAGAGTCGAAAGATGATGTTCACCTATGACTCTCTTTTTGCTCTTGGGGCACCCACCGCATCAAAGACTCTTGGATTCTTGGCGGTCCAACTATCAATGATTTCTTTTTCTTTCTTAAGTTCATCTTGAAGAGCACGATTTCTTTTAACTAATT
Source organism: Chrysanthemum lavandulifolium (assembly GCA_022545495.1). Classification (NCBI taxonomy): domain Eukaryota; kingdom Viridiplantae; phylum Streptophyta; class Magnoliopsida; order Asterales; family Asteraceae; genus Chrysanthemum; species Chrysanthemum lavandulifolium. The sequence continues at coordinate 186,671,752 of CM040244.1, read as the reverse complement.
CGGTGTTTTGAATTTGTAAGGTGATAGCCTCAAGCTTGTTTTGTTTTAACACAAGTAACTCATCCTACACTTGTTCAATTCAAAACTTAGCTTGTTGTACTTAGAAAAAGATTTAGTCTTTGCTCCTCTACAAACTTAAGATCAACATTGATATAGTTCATATATGATCGCCAATCGAATCATCATCCATAGAAAGTAGAATATTGACCTTCTTCATTGTGATGTTGACCCATTCTCCATTTCGGCATGATTCTTTCCAACAACTAGCTTGTCTTCCTCGAGAGGGCCATCGGTCTACCGACATGCACCATTTCATCATCGATGAGGCGGCTCTTCATCCCGATCTAAGGTTTCAAAGAACAAGACCTTTGTTTTACCCGGCATGATTGAACACTTTTTGGTTACGAGGGTGGCCTCAAGTAATGCAAGCTTAGCTTTGATCTTCCTATACTTGGCTTCAAAATCTATTGTTTTGTTACGGTCGATTATTACGAAAGTTTTGATGAGGCCGATAGATTTTAGGTTGAAATTTGCTAAAGCTTGAGGACCGATTTGACCACGATGGTGCAGAAGAGGGTTCATAAATTGTTTTGAAACACATTCCTTTGCAAAATGGCCTCTTTTGTGACACTTAAAGCATTCGGTGTCCTCATTTGCTTTAGCAGTTGAAAACCTTTGTTTCTTTTAATAAACCTTGAGAGTTTGCAAGGAGTGCCCTTTCACGAAATTCAACGTTCGGTCATTTAGGTACTCCTCACTTGATCTCTCATCGGGCTCATCATCCGAATTTTCTTGAAAATCTTGAACCACATTGTTAGAAAAGAAGGCGGTTGATATAGGTGAGGTGATGGTGGGGACTTCTTGACTTCACGAGACTTCTTTAAGTCGGGTATCGTCATTGATGAGGTTTTCCTCATAGACAAATTTCCCATAAATTTCGGGAAGTTCAAGATTTTGAATGTGATTTGCATTTCTAAGTCCCGAGAGAAGTTTAACCACTTCTCAGGAGACAATTGACAAAACCAACATTAATCTCATGTTTGGACAACTTAACACCATCATTAGCCGTTCATTTAAAAGAGTTTTGTATCGGGTGTAAGTTTGTGAGAGAGTTTGAGTCCCTAGCCACGAAGGTATTATACTCAAGTTTCGTGTCCATAATCATGTTTTCCTTGGTATCGATGGGCCTTCATGGTTATGGACTAGGTCATCCCAGTTTGTTTAGGCGTATTACGACTTATAAGCGACTCCATTATATCATCGGAAGACATGATATGATGATACTTTTGAGTCTTTGGTCCCAGTTGACCATTCTCCTTTCATCCCGAGTCCATCGAGCTGCGAGTTTGGGCAAACCTTCAGCGATCTTTGGGATAAATGGACCTTCATTTATACACTTGATATAATAAGGTTCCATCGATCAAATAGCAAAGCATACGCTTTTCCATTTGTTAAATTTGTCAACTTCAAGTCTAGGGGCAACAACCTGAATAAGCTCCACCATTTTTATCGACTAGTTGGGGTACATCGATTTCGACCATAGGAATCTGATTTAAAAAGTTTTAGAGCGGCTTAAAGGTTTTATAATCATCCTTGCTCGATACCACTTGTTGTTCCCTATTCACTATCGTTTAAAACAATTAAGTACTTAAAACAATTTAACGATGAATAATGACCAAATTAATGTAAGTAAAACACACAAAGTAATTTTCAACATCATATTCTTATTAGAAATAAATCAAAAGAATATGCTACCCAAGTACTTGCGAATAGTACTTGGGATTGAAATGACAAAGTTTGGGGTGACTCTCTCTAAGCTCGGGCTAAGTCTTAGCACAACTCTTAGTACCCAATTGAGCTATCTCAAGGATAAAGTTGTATTTGGAAGAGTGAAAAGTTGGCTTGAGTGTGTGTGTTTTACAATTCACAAGCTTAAACTTTTCACTCCTTCTCTTATGCTATTTATACAAGTATGGATATTTAACTTTAACCTAGAAGACAAACATTGATCACGGTAATCCAGAATATAGATATATTCGATTCTCGTTACTTTGTTATTTGTAGTCGGTAAGACTTCTTTCCTTAACAGAGAATCCTTTAGTATCACCGCTACTATAAATGGGAAGATATGGCTTTAGTAGATAGGGACTTAGTTTTATCTATGTAAAGCACTTGGGGCTTAGTTTAATCTGGGTAAACTTTTCCGCCTAGTCCCGCTCATTCTTGATCTTCAAAGCCTTGATCTCTTCCTTGAGTTTGTCTTGACTCTAACAGTTGGAGAGAGTCTTAGGGATTCAATGAGTTATTGTCATCACTCACCGAATCCACCATCTTCTTCTTGACTTAGTCTTCACCCATTAAGTTCCGCCTTGCTAAGTGGAGAGGCTTTTCCTTTGCCTCGTCTTGAGTATCTGAAGATGGCTCAACGAGAAACTATGCACTCGGTGACTGATAGTGTTTAACGGATTAAACACTTAGGATATTTTCTATTCAAATCCTAGATTAAGGGGTTTTGGTATTTACTGAACCCAACACTATTCAACCCCATACTAGTTTTTCACAAGTTTCTTGATAAATGATTTAAACTTGTTAATTTTAAGAGGTGTTTTTCTAAGTTTATGTTTTAGGCTTAGGATTACATTTCATACGCATTTTATGACTTACCAAACGAACGTGTTTAACGAAAAGCAATTATACTTGCGAAATTATGATTCTAGTTTGACATTTGCAAAACTTACAGGCTAAATTTGTAGTCATTGGAAGAAAAATTTATGAGTTAAAAATAAAAACTAATAAAAGTTTAATGATTAAACAATCTTTAAAATATTAATTATGTTATAGATGTTGTTATCATTTTTAATGAAATGCATAATAGTCCATTAATATTACTTAATTTTAAACCTTTTAAGTTTTCAAGAAATGTCATTTACTCGTTATAGATAGTAAAGAATAAAGATAAATAGTAAAGATAAAGATAAATTACAAACTTATAAGCTCATTTTAGTGTTTGTATTGGATTATTATAGTTAGAGAGATAACATGACAAAAATTACATGTATCTTTAAAATTGTAGTTGTTATAAAGGGGTAAAAAGTATTTTGCTATGATACTCCTTAGAAAGTCTTATGTTTTTAAAGAGATTTGCTAAAAATACACAACTTTTATAAAGTAAAATTCATAAAATAACGTGTCATGTTAATATGTGGTATTTATTCTCTTTTCTATATATCATCTCATATTCGTAGCCAATAGTCACTAAGACACGTCATATTATGAAATTTATGTGGTTCTAGCATACCTCTTTTTTAAATAAGATACACGGACTTGAGAAACCTCCTTCATATAAGCTCATAAACCTAAGCTTCAAAGCTTACACAAACACTTATGTGATTAGTTTCAGTAATATAAGTTAAAAAGCTCACAAGCCTTTTATAAAAGTTTAAACAAACACCTCGTTAGTATGTTTGCAAGTTAAAGGTTTCAACATGCAAATAAACAAGTTTTATATCGAAAATGATTGATTAAATTATGCATAGACGAAAGGGTAAAAAAAAGCATTGCAATATTTAATAAACCACAACTATGACGTCATTCCTTGCGGCAACCTCGGAATACTACATAACGATCCAAAGGGTCATAGCTAGGGAACCTAAAATCGGATGTAATAAGGACTCCATTACCGCATTCACTAATGCCACATAAACTTTCTCTCACTACATCCAACTTTTATTTTTTTCATTTTCATTTTTAAACACTTAAATTGTTTGGAATCCATTTTTATGTTATCACCTCTTTTTAAAAACTCTAGCTCCATACTACTATCGTCTTCTTCTTCATCTGAGGATGTAAAAAAAAATGTTCGGAATCCATTTGCTTTTTATGAGATGTATAAAATGTATAAGAAAAATTGTGTTTGAAAGTGTGTATAAGAATGAAGGAGTATTGAAATATTTATAGGTATAAAATTAAAATAAATATATTTTTTTTTCATCAAAAATGCTCAACGGATACATTTTTGACCGTTGGGGCTTGTTCCTTCCTCTCATGACTTGGTCTTGGCATCGACTGAGTTTTCCATTGTGTTCATTGAAGACGCATGCTCCCAGGACACCATAATAAAGGGACGACGCGTCTTTGGGTCTCCAAGACTCGGTCGTAAGACCCTTATTACGATCGCTCTAAAGTCAAAAGACCTAAGGTGTGTCTCACGAAATTAGTTAGACTTGGAACTGGAGCTCGAACGTATATTATAAGCTGAAAGTTGATTTTTTTATATTACTAAAGGCGTTTGGCGAATTAGTTATAGTTAATTACATAAAAATACATAAAATATAATCACATATTCAAAGCTTATGTATACTCATTCATAATATTTTGAACGATATTTAAGTAGTAATTTAATTACATACAATTTCTTTTTTTTTACAAGCTCGATTCCATTAGTTTGAACTTATAGCTTATCAAAACTTTCATAAAATTGCCAAAGATCGGAAATCACGGTTAAAAAAAAAAAAAAAAAAAAAAAAAAAAAAAAACTTTCATAAGCTTGTTTATCAAGCAAATCATTCTCATAAACAATGCCAAGCCTCATTAACTAAAACTGAAATTAGGGGTGCTTGTTTAAAGCTTACATTAACTCAATCTGAAGTTTATTATATAAACTATATAAGTCCACAAGTCTCAAAATAAGAAAAAAAAAATTAAAATTATGTTATATAAGCCAAAATATAAATAAGCTCATGAACTACGTATAAGCTTAAACAAACACCCCCTTAAACTCCCCTCACTCCCCTAAATCAATATTTTATATACCGAAAATACCAAAATCTGATGAAAACAATTCCTTTCACACAGAACAACACATCATGCCTCCCATAAACAAACAACAACAACAACACTACTCTCTGCCACGTCGTCTTCATTCTCATTCACATTCACATTCACCCCTTAATATTTCCCCAATCTCCAAACCCTAATCCCAAATTCATTCCAATCAAACATTTTATAAAAACCAAATATGAGAGACGATGATTCATTACCGGTATCAACACCTACCACAACATATTCATCAACACCTGCATTCAGTAAGAATCAAAATCAAACCCTAGATTCTAGAATCTTCGGTAAAGGTCGTTATAAATTCTACGCACTTGCTGCTATCATTCTTTTAGCCTTCTGGTCAATGCTTACCGGTACTGTCACTCTTCGCTTCTCTGCTGGTAATCTTAATCATTTCTCTGACGATATCGCCTCTCCGATTCGCGACGATTTCGATATCCTTGTATGTATTTTTTTTTTCAATACATTTTGTCATTGTGTGTGATTGCTGGTATTAAAGAAATTTACCAAAATGTTGCCGACGTCAGCAAAATTTTATCAATATGATATAGATATGAAAATCGGAAGTATGTTTATATAAATCTTGTGTGCGTAACAATTTTGATATTAAATGTATATAAATAAATTGAGTAAAGTCTATGAATGATTATCTTGCTTTTCTCCGAGTATTAATGTGAAATGCTTACTTTCTTAATTAACTGATATGATCAACATACGCTAGATTTCGTGATAATAATGTACCAAAATATTGCTAGCAAAATTTATCTTATTGATACGAAATCCGAATTGTGTTGATTACATTGGTAAATACTTGGAGAAAGGTGAGTTAATTATTTCATAGACTTCACTCAATATATATAAATTTTATGTGTGCGGAAAATTATACTGAATTATTTGTTGATGTGCTTGTTTGTGTTTGTGTTGAGTAGGAGATTGAGGAGAGGGAGAAGGTAGTGAAGCATATGTGGGATGTGTATACGAATAGTCGGAGAGTTAAGTTGCCGCGGTTTTGGCAGGAGGCATTTGTGGCTGCTTATGAGGATTTAACTAGTGATGTGGTAGAAGTGAGGGAAGCTGCGATAGTGGAGATTGCGAAAATGTCGTTTCATTCTATTGATCTTGATCCTCCTCCTGTTGGATCAACGGTGCGTGTTGTTGTGCATTTATAATATTTATGTTTACTTGCAAAGTTAGATTATTGTGTTACAATTTCTACTATGAATGAGCAAGGCAGGCTAGGTTGGTTGGTATGTTATGATTGATATTAGGACTTTCATCGTGTTTTATAACATATACGACGATGATATTCTTGTCTTCATTGCTAACTACAAGTCCTCTTTTCTTAGGATGATATGCTTGCTTGTGCATGCATCATAGAAATTAGAGATGTAGTATTATATACTCGATGTACTAGTTATATGTAAGATTATGGTAATATGCAAGTGGGAGTGGCAAGGACATTGGTGGTAAAGGGTGAATTTAGTGGACTAAAATAACACTAACTGCATTATTTAGAACTTATGTGGGAAGTAATGGAGCATTTTGTACTTGCTTAGATTAGAAGGAGCTAAGTTCAAAACAGGATCATTGAGTTTAATGTACTTTCAAAAAGGAACATATTTTTAGAAAGATGGCTTCTGATTGCAATTGAAGAGATAGTTTAGCACTCAATATTTCTTTGAACCTGATTAAAGATTAAGCAATTAAACCCTATATGAGTTTATATGTATGCTTGCTTACAAGGAGAAGTATAAGTAATAAACTTAATGTAGAGGTAATGTTTAGCCATTTAGGTGTGTAGTAGTAGTAGTTTTGGTTGCACAAACTTATCGTTGGTCTTGATTTGAAGTGAAAGATTTTTGGTGTTCATTACCATGGATGTAATGGCATGCAATCGATTGACTTTGGAACTCTACTTTATATGAAATTGTACTATAAACTTTCACCAACTCCTATTATCATATTATGTGAAGGCACAACACATAAATGCGTACTCTCGAGAGTATTAGTACATTTGATATGTCATAATCGACATGAAGTTAAGTTACCATGGATAAAAACTATTGTGCTTTAAGTGCCTATATTATTGTTTCTCCATAACATTAGTAAGAATGAAAACTTATATATGTGTGACATTGTGTGGCAATATAGTGCTGTTAAACATCTTACAGTATCTTGTTAAGATGTGGACAAGCTACCACCAATTCAAAAAACCTACGTCATCTTAACAATCACCTACATCATGAATGATATGGAGTTATACACTTGAGAATATTAAGTAGAGCTAGGTGGTTTGCGTGCTTGATTGCCTAAGTGATGTTTAGCAAATGCACAAGTCGTTCATGCATTTTTCTATAAAGTATAATTACTTTGTTTGGATTATGTGTGCATGTAGAGTTAGAATTTGATACCACATTGTTCCGTAATAGTACGTAATTCTGCTGAACACTACCTATTTTAGGCTATTGTCATGTTTTAGTGTGTTTCATACTTAAGACTCAAGAGATTTACGGTCCTTACCATATAGGTTTCATATTTTATGAGATTTAGGCTCTGGTATTTTAGTTTTTATTTTGATTTGTTTGAAGGCCAATGATACCAACTTAAAGCCAATTTGAAGGTAAAATCAAATCCACATATAAAACTCTTGTAGCTTATTTTAACTTTCAGTCAAGAATGTATTCTGCTCCTAGTGTGTGACGCCTTCATTGTCCTACTTCATTTGGTTTAAGAACATGCAAATCCTAAGTGATAACTTACTGCTGATAAGAATAATGTCCGGATTTCTTGGGCCACTCGCTAGCCATATAATCCTGTGGAGGGCCAGTGATTTACCAGGCTCCACGGGTCTTGCAGGGTGGTAAGTGGAGCCGGGTCACCCTTTCTGACTCGGTTGGGATTTCGAATAATGTCCAGAAGATGCTATAGCATATGTTTGGCGTGTGAACACTTTCATTGTGCAGTCATTTGGCTTAAGAACATGCAGCCAAGTGTTACAGATCTTGTTATGCCACTGTGCAGTCATGTCTGCTTAGCCCCAAACGACAAAAGTTGACGTATGTGCATTCATAGTAGGAATGTAGGATCGTTAACAAATTTATGATCATATATAGAAACCCAATCTCCGGCCTTGATGATATGTTGTAAGGATCGCATTTATTCTTGAAATTCGACCGTTACAATGGAGGTCACCAGCTTCTAATTCGAACGGGGATGGATGAAATATTGCATTCAAACTGCAGAAAGGCTTTACGTGGGCATGTATTGTCCATACATACATTCTTTACCTACTTGTGATTCTGTTACTATACTTGGTAGATACTTCACTCTGAAGCAATTAGCATGTTAAATTTGAAATTCATCCTCCTCACTTGCCTCTAGTTCTTTTCTGGAATGGCCCTAGTAACTCAGAAGTCGTGTCCACTTTGGATTGTTGTGACTACTGATGTCAATGCTTCTCTATATGTGAAAATATTTGTTTTGAGTTTGGATTCATGTATCTGTCTTATATGTTTAGCTGAGAATGATCGATAAAATAATTGGGTTCACTGTTCGGGTCAGTCATAGATAGTAATATGCTGTGTGTTACTGTATCATCTACATATTAGAGATCATGATATCAGTTAGGAATTATATATGAGCAGTTTTGCTCTTGTACTCCTTGCTTAGAGTTCTAAATTTTCTGTCATTTAGTGAATCATTTATAAGACTAATAACTGGTTGTCAATGCTATGTTTATAAGATGAATGTTAAATGACAGTCATGACACCCTTTATACATGATGGTTATACCAGTTCTTTCAGTTACCTTTATAGTAAAAATGTTGATGAACATTGTACCACTGTTACTACATGTTTTATGTCTTCCTTATGTTCACAACTCTTCATTGAAGAGATCTATGCATTTGCCCATCGAAGATCCTAAACTTTTTGTTGTCTTTGTTTGCAACAGAATTTACGAGAATTGAGTTTACGAGAAGCACATGAGAACAAGGCATTAGTGTCTCATGGAAGTAGGCTATAACTTGAAAAAGCCAATAATCAAATATTCAAATCCAAGAAGAGTATTGCCATTTTTTTTGTACAGGTCACATCTACGTTAATTTGCTCATAGCATATTTCCAGCGAGTTAAAAGGGTAGTTATCTGAAAATCATAGCCAGTTTTGTGTGTTTTACACGACAGGTCAAACATTTTGTATTTATTTAGGTACACAATTTTTCCTTTTTTCTATTTTTGTATGGTGATTTGTTTTTTGAAAGCATTTTCTATGTTATGAAATTGAGTGAGAGTTTGTTTGCACTTCATGGACATATTCCGGTCTCTTGATGTCTGTCTTAGAACCAGGAGTTGGTCTTGTGTGTCCCATGTCCAAATTATATTATCGCAACAGGGATAATCCTATATATACCCAATTGCAATATGTTAAATCTTAATATAGCATGTTTATCCGGCTATAATTATCAAACTAGGCTGTTACAAAACTTATAATTATGAAATAAGATTGAAAAAAGGTAGGACCAAATTCCTAAATCTTAATATAGGTGTGTACATTTGGAGGTGGCTAGGGAAGGGTCGGAAAAGGTCCTGGGATTAACCCGGTGTGTCCGCATACATTTGAGTAAAAAAGGCTCGCTCTCCTCGGGTAACCTGAACAAGGAAAACCAAATCCGTTTACCTGTTTACCTGTATATTTCTAGTATGAGACATTTTCTCTTGATTATATGGGAAACTCATGAAAACTAGATAAAAAACATTGGCAGGTCAACTTGCCAGCAAACTTGTGCATCTTGCCACCTCTAATCGGTCACAATATATCGTCTATGATTCATGGACTCTTAAACATGATTACATAAATAAACTACTTCCAAAAGTCCAGTTATCTATTAGTTACTCGACACAATGTGTCTTGTACATTTTCAGAAACAATCATTTGAAGAAAGAGCTATCGTTAGCAAAACTCTTTTTAACTTAAAAACTGATTAAAATAATCTAACTAAAATGAAAAAAACAGACGAGATTTCCTTGTTCAGGTTATCGGGGAGGACGAACCTTTTTTCACTCCGATGTATGCGGCCTCATTTAGTTAATCCCGAGATCGTTTTCAACCTTTTACTTAAAATCATCCAACCAACTATTATATTTCGATTAGTATAGACTTTGTTTTTATCAGAACAGACAAATTCAGTCACTAATTTAGTAATTTATAATCTTCTCTTAACAACATGAACAGAAACACGAACAAATATAATATACTCCGTACCAAACAAATTCAGTCATTTAGTTAACCCCCACCACTTTTTATTCATTCGCTAAACCCCCATGCAACATAATTCTCCGCTTAACTCAATGGATATCGACCTCCACTATCTCGACAGTCCATCAAAAGCACCACTAAAAAAACCTAGTAAATTTGCCCCTAAAAACTCAAAGTTTAAACCCCTAAAAAAACCTAAACTCGAACAACCAGAGGAATTAATTATTTCATCCATATCAAATGCAACAACCGTTCTTGTTGCTCCTAAGGTAGAGATAAATGATTCAAAACAACCATGTGTTAAGGTTCATGGTGATAATGCTGGTGTGAATATAGATAATGATGTTAATAATATGGAAGTTGGAAATGGTAAAAAAGTGGATGAAGAAGAAGATGACGAAGTTGTTCGCGAGATTGATGTCTACTTTAATGCTCCTGTTGATGAAGATTCTAAGGTTCATTTTATAAACTATTATGCGTTATAAATTTGAAGAGGTTTTTGTGAGTATGTTTAGTTAGAGCACTAAGTACCATTTGAGTTATACTAAGGTGTTATAGAAAAAATGTTGTGTTTTTCCTTTTACTGTAACTCACAACCTCCCGGGCCTCATAATTTTTAATTTTTTTTTATTTATTCAAAAAAATAAACTAAAATTAAATTTTCATTAATAAAATAAAAGACATTAAAAAAGTACATGAAAAAAAAAGAAACATACAAAATATATATATATATATATATATATAGTGTGAGGTTATTTTCAGAACCAAGAAAAGGTCGAGAACTGCGAGAACCGATCTAAGCCATCTATTTTTTGATCAACGGTTGTAACAGGTTGTGGCATAATGGTAATTAAATGAAAAATGAAGGGACATATTATAAAAGAAGAAAGGGCAATAAAGTAATTTTAAATTTATTATCTCCTAAACCGTTTTGCGTATTAGACGTCATTTTGAATGCAGTTTTCATATCTCTTTCTCCCTATCTCTGTTTCTTTCAAATGACCTAGCCGTCACCCACAAATCCACCATTGATTTCTTGATTATAATAATACTAATCAACATTGAGTCACAAAAACATCACCGAGTTGTTTTTTGTATGCCACCTCCATATCTTGTTTCACATCGCCGGAAAAGTATAAGCATCAAACAATCTCTTAATCGATTGTTGTCACAATATCCAGATGAATGAAGAACCACCATGTCACAACACCGACCGCTCTCCTCTTCTCTTTTATGGTGTGTTAAAAGGTTTAATTTCGTGAATTATTAGTAAGTAGTTGTAATTATCAATGTTCATTTCTTGATTTAGTTTAATTATCGTGTTTCTGATAATATTAGGTTACTTCCTAGTGATAATTTATGAATGATTCTATGATTACTTGTCACTAGTATGAATTTAGAGTTATAACAAGATGTTTGGGACTGATGATAATTATGGATGGTAGAATGGTTATAAGAACTTGATTTGATTTAAAAAAGCGCATTTGGTATAAAAAGTATGTTTAGGACTGATCAAGTACTTGTTCTAACTTATTTGAATGTGTTAGTTTCTAGGAATACTAATCTGAATCGGGGGTATTTGGTGCATGCTTTAATTTAATTAGGGTGTTTAGGGCTGCCAAGATCGGACAAATGGTAATACTAAACTTCAAAAAAGGGCAGTGATGAGTTGCATTTGGTACTACAGTATGTCTTCACAACGGAGACACCAGTGCACATGTATATAAGTCAGTTATGCATTTGTATTGGTAAGTTTTGAACTTTGATTTTTCTACTGGAAACTAATTCATGCAGTAACTTTTTTCTTTATCTCATTTTTGTTTATAGTGGTAAACCAAGGCTGGGAGCGGTTCAAGAAAATGCATTTGTGATTGCATTCAGAATTGTAGCTGAGGAGACAGGGGCTGAGTTCTTCCATGAGCTTTTTTAGACGTTGGAGATCATTTGGGAAGTTGTTGCTGTAGATTCATTCATGGTCCGATTAACCGAGAAGCTACTGTGAACGATTACATCCGAATGTAAGTTTAAATCAATTTTTTTTTTGGGCTTTACTTGATAGTTTGTTAACACTTTTAGGGCCGTAAGGGGTGTTTGGATTTGCTTTTGGAAGTAATAGATGTTGAGTTTCTTTGTCATAATATCAGTTTTAATGTTTGGTTAAAGAAGTTATGTTTTAAACTATATGATCATCTGTGGATCAATTAATCAGTTGTGCTTACTTGATTAAAATGGAAACAAGACTGAGAATAGACAGTGTGCTTGCTTGATACAAATAGGAGATGATCGATTCAGTGAAGATGATCCTGTTGACACGAAATGGGTGGATATACCGCATTCGAGTATGTGCTAATGATATAAGGTGGTATAGGCGTTATCCATATTCTGCAGACATGTTAGTGTTTGTTATCACTGAAGCTACCTTAAACAACAAGGACGCCGATGAATGTAGTGGCAGCTTATTGTAAGTTAATTTAATTAACTTCAAACTTTTAGATTGCAAGCTCACAACCCACTACATTGGTGCCTTAATGTGACTCGAAGTATCAACCACTTGACTTACGCCCATGTATTTTGGTTAGGTATTCAACCATTTGGTCATCCCAAACTTAGATGAGAGGAGGACTTGGAGAAAAAAGAAGCGCGACAACAAGGAGGCTTGACAAGGTAATGGTTAATCTATAATACTTGGGGGTCTTTGGATTAACGTTTAACGTTGATATCTTATTATTATTATATTTTGCAAGCAATTACCCTTTCATGAAGGGCGAAATCTTTATAATTTGAAAGTGAAAGTATTCCAATTGGTGTGTAGCAAGTATGTTTAAAATAATCTTTGGTTTTTCTGATGTTGGTATTAGTCATTTTCCCAGTAGCACCTGTTGAAAGGAAACTGGGATTTGTATTTCGATTGTGGAATATTTTACATCATAAGATTGTGCATGTGTTTTTATAGTTTTCAATTGTGCATATGTGTTATTGAGAGCGCATATGTGTTTTTACAGTTTGTGGTGAATTTGATGTCTTCCGTGCATATGTGTTTTTATAGTTTTCAGAGTTTTTAAATGTATTGAAAGTGCACTTGTGTCATTTATATGATATAGACAATGAGTGTGCATTTGTATTATGTTAGTTGTTATGATTGGAAAATTCGTCTCCTAGTTGTTTAGATTTTTCATATATGTTTGCTAGTTGTTTATGATATAAATAACAATTTTATGTTTTCGGTATTGAATATCTTTGATAAAGATGAGGATAATGACCAATATAGGAAGTGCACACGTGTCTTGAAAGAACATATACCTTCTAAAGATAATTTGATTGTGATAAAGATGTAAAGACACATGTGCACATTGACGAATGCGAATACATGTACATACAAAAGATCACGAGAGTCTCTTATGCGTTAATTATTATTAGTGCACACATGTATAATCGATATATTGTACTTGCATTTTTTTAGACATATGTATAATGTTTATGTTATTGAATTTCGCTTTTGAATATTAAAGAATTGCACGCTAAAACATATGTGCAATTATCTTCTTAAGTGAAACACATACAGACACGTACTTTTAAAAACATAAATGTTGAAAAAACTACATTAAAAAACACTACATTACGAAGAAAAACACATGTGCACCTTGACTTATATGAGAAAACACATATGCATCTTACTTTTGAAATCATGAAGAAAAAAATATTTTTCCAAAAAAAAAAAAAAAATCCTAAAATTTAGGAACTAAAAAAACGTTTTTATTAAAAAATAAAAAGAAAATAAAAATGTACTTTTACTATTATGTCCTTTTGAATTAAATAATAAAATTAAATATTCAAAAATCGATTGGTTGATCTGGGTTCTCATGCTTCTCGACCTTTTCTTGGTTCTCGAAAAGAACCCTTCCTATATATATATATATATATATATATATATATATATATATATATATATATATATATATAGGGTGAAGTTAAAATAAAAAGACAAATATCCGTAAAAGAATAAAAATATTTTTTTCAAAAAGTTCACGAAAATTCCCAAAAAATCCCACAAGATCGGGTATGTTGGTGCATAAAACTTTTGTGAAAACATTTTTATAATTTTGAGTTTTGATACGTTTTTTAATGCACAAAAAGCAATTTTGATCATAAAAAATTTTGATGCACAAAATTTTTAACTTGTTTTAGTTTGATGCGCAATATTATTTTGATGAAAAAGTCAAAGAAGTTGGGTGCAAAAACCAATTTTGATGCACAAAAAAAGATTTAATGCTCAAACGTATATTTTCATAATTTTTTTCGAAAAAATATCCACTTTTAGAAAAAGTTTTCACAACTTTTTCATGCACCATCATACCCGATCTTGTGGAATTTTTGGGAATTTTTCGTGAACTTTTTTGAAAAAAAAATCTTTTATCTTTTACGGATATTTGTCTTTTATTTGATCTTTATCCTATATATATATATTATATATATATATATATATATATATATATATATATATATATATATATATATATATATATATATATATATACATGAATTAAACTAGTTTTGTCAAGCATTTGATTGATCTATGAAGATTGATAAAGATTCATTTTTGTGAATTAGAGGTAGAAATAAAAAAAGTATTGTTGAGATGTGTAGGTAAAACTTAGAAGTGTGTACAAATTAGAAAATTTAGAAGGTATTTATTAAAATTTAAAAGTAAATGTTTTTTTTTTTCTTTTTTTTTTAAATAGAAAACGCTATATTCCTCCCCAACATATATATATATTTTAAATACCACATGATCTTTGCAATTGAAAAAAAAAAATAAAAATAAAAATAAAAAATAAATCACGATAATTTGGCGTTGAGTCAGTATGTTGTCATAGGGTCGCGTATGAGGCTACTATAACCCTATATGCTCGGGGTATCGAGTGCTCTTAAAGAAAACAAATTTTGTACAAAACAAGAAAAAATAAATCATGTTTAAATTAAGGATGTAAACTAGCTAAGCCCAGGGATGGAATCAAATCTAAAAGTGACCGGGGTCACAAATTCTTTTAACTGTAACATTAGGGGGACAAAATAACAAAATTTTTAATAAAAATGATCGAGTTTAGTAAAACTAAGTTCACTTCTCACTTATTGTTAAACTAGTTAAGAAATAACTAGAGACATGCATCAGGAGAGGGAGCAAGTTAAATATTTCTGTATTTTTCACAAAAATTTCTATTATGAAGCAAAATTCTTACGGGGACCCATGATATTGCAGGACCCCATAGTTCCGTCCATGGCTGAGAATTACGAGCTTGCCATAGCTCCTTTATAGTTATAAAGCTTGAGCTCGAGATCGAGCTCATTTCGAGCCTTATATATATTTTGCTCGAGCTCGGCTCGTGACAAATTTCACAAATCTGGGCTCGGGCATGGCTCATTTTATGACGCGTGAAAGGAAAAAAAGCTTAAATCATAATCGACTTGTTAAGCACACTACGCCCGACCTCGTTTATACATAATTATACGTTATCTGAAATATATATACGTGTATATTTATAAAATAATAGCTAGTCGTCAAAATTTTGAGTCAAACAAAGTTTTAAGAAAACTGCTAAGCGCCATACACTTATGTTTTTCTTACCATTTAATGTAAGAACCAAGTGAATGGGTGGATATCTACTCTCTGGCAATGTATAATGGTCTTCTAGAGTTCTATGATTCTCATTTTTCCAAGCTGACGACATGTGCGAAGAATCTTGAACAAAATAAATGAAGCTAAATGCATGTAACTGTAGTTATGGCAAAGCTTCCAATAAACTTAAAATTAACCTATTTGTGTGTAACACAAAGTTATGAAGTATTTAATAGGTAGTGAATTATAAAGATTAAATACCAGTTTGATTCCAACGAGCTTCGTAATTGTTTGTGATATTACAAGCTCGCTTCATATTTTCTATCTATAAGCAAAAAGGAAACCCGCTTTGTTTAAAAGTAATAAGTGGAAACAACCGGGGTAGTTTGTTGACTTTACTTATCAGTTGTAGCCCTTGTAGGCGTCACACTAGTCGGTAGTCAAATTGCCTTCCTCCATGAAGCAAAATCCCAAACATAATAATATATTACGACTTACTGTATGTAATTATGTTTGTATGTTTTTGCTCCATGGGAGGTAGACGATTTTTCTACATATTGGGATAAGGCAACTCGGTTCAGAGGTGCTGATAAGACAAGTCAAAACTACCTCTTATGTCTCACTACTTATCTTTGACTAAATTGTCTTTAGTTTGTAGATAATGAGTATGAAGCGAGCCTCTAATATCACAGAACAGTTGTGGGAGTTACTGAAACAAAGTTGGAATAAAATTGGCATTCAAATAATCCAATCCTCGTGATTTTAAATCCTATAAATGGTTTATAACTTTAGGTGTATTTTGTATACAAATCTAGGTCTACAGTAATTTGATTTGGAGCATTATTTTTAATTCCAAAATTATATGTTTAACTTTATTTATTTTTTCTTAGCCATGTCACAAATATGGATAAATGTGGATCTTAGATGACTTATAAACATTGTTAGAGGGGATATCAACCCAAGTTGTATGCTGAATTAACAAGTACTGTGTTTTTATTAATAAATAACAGACTCATTAAAGAATCGTATACAGGCAAATTGTGCGGTAGTTTATAGTGTGTAAGTTAGTCAATTTTTTTACAAAATGTGCTTGTCTAGCTGTTAATGACCTTTTTTCCATTTTATTTTGTCAAGGAGCCTCTTCCATGGTATGTCGTATAAGACTTCTAGGCCATACATGAAATAAGTAACCGAAATTAAACGCCCACGCTGTTAAAAGTGTGAAGAAGTCTTCCCTGACTGTATTATCAAGTTACTCTCAACTTAAAAGGTTGACATGTTTAACCCATAATGTCGACATGTTTATCAACCTTAAAAGTATTTAGGATGTGGTACTATTTAGAACTATACTAATAAAGATTTTCCATATCCACGTACATTGAAGTAGGTTAATGGCAGTGTATCACACAAGGTATTTATGAAAATTTATCACCTTTTACAGCTATATGTCTTGCAATATCCTCTACGGCCATCTTGGAGGTCTTATGAACCAGAGGAGAGGTGTGAGCAGGTATGTATGCAACACTTAATCTTTACAAACAGCTTTTTAAAAGGGCTGCTGGTGTTGAATTATTTTCTGTTTTGATTCATTTTGAGATGCCAATGTATTTGGATGATCCGTATTTTCAGGTCAGAGTGAAACCAGAAACTTCTGAAGTTGAGGTTGAAATGTCTGTCCAATTCGATTCAAGAACTATGACGATGTTGATGGTGACAAAGCTATGCCTACACAGGTTTGTCTTTGTTTCAGTGTATTCTATGTTCAAAGCTTATTCTTTGTAGCTTATCATCAATATTGTATTCTAGATGTACGTAGATTTTTGTACATACAGGTTATGTTTTTGGTTTTTTGCCTAATATTTAGAGAAAATTGTAGTTAGCTCATGCCATTAACTTAATCTTGGCAACTAATAAGGGAACTAATTTGTAGCTAAACTGACGATCTTAAGCTAGTAACCTATTTTGTGCTTGTTATAGGATGACTAGGGAGAACTTGACTGCTTACCGAACTTAGCCTAGAAGGAATGTCAACTTGTCAATTAAACCGCAAGGAGTTACAACTTATGTGCTTGATTTTATCCAGAACAAAATATTATCAACTTTGGGATTATGATTATTTTGTTCTTTCTTTTTTCTCTTGTACTTCTTCTTCTGTGGTTGAGTTATGTGTGCTGCACCCTTTTACACATGCGTAGTCCTTTTTATAATATGATATTCTCAATTATGTCTAGGTATTGGCGTCTACATGGCAGCCACAGACACCAAAGGGGCTTACTTTAGGGATTCTGATGGGCAATGAGGTATATCTTTTGCTTGCACTCACTTCTTTTCGGGTCTTATACTGAAAATATATGTCAGTATTTAGCACTTGTGTTGCTCGCATTGACTTGTGGTGCTGTTATCAAAATAACGTTCTCTGCATGTTCAACATAAAATTGCGTTTGAATACATGTTTTGTATTTTAATTTGTTTAATAATTAAGGATTGCAAGGATGTAGGCGTTAAACAAACCCATTTACTCATTTTTGTAATGAAAATGCTTCTTTGTTAAATTCTTTTGCAGTTGCACATCAACCCTGTTCATGCAGTAGCACAGCTTCGCCCATCAATGCAACATCTTGAGCTTCAGCAACCATCGAAGAAGATGAACACAACCCATGATGATGGCATGGATGCTTCGGTAAATCTTCAAATTTTATGATGTTTACAAGTTCCCTATTTGCTGTGTGTGGCAAAGTTTTAATGCTTTTTATGTAATTTGTTAACATAATTATTCATCTTATTTCTTCAGCAATGGGTTCCTCTCAAGTACCATGGTGAAACGCATCAACTGTCACATGAATACATGGAATGTATGGTTGCAAAGAAACCTTCTCAGATTCAATTTTCCATGAATCGGTACGTCACTATGGTATATTAGTCACTTTTTGGTATTTTAAGAATGCCTGTCTTCTTACCACTTGTTTTGAGTCATGTTGGTTGCAGATCTGATTATATTGACACTATCTGTCCTGCCACAAGTGACAAACTCAAATCCAAAGTTCCATCTCGAAGGTGAATACTCTGATCCTTTAACTATTGTTATTACTGCTGCTATTACATAAGTAAATAGTACAATATATACAGCTAGTGTAGATTTTCTAAAGATGACGACTTCTTAGTATTAATTGCATGTTTAGTGTTAAGCAAATTTTACAACAGATAAATGGCTATTGATGCTATGTTGGAATATTATATCGCACCTTCAATGCATGATGATTTTATCATTTTCGGAGAATTACGTATATCCCACTAAAACTCAAATATTTGCATATTTCCCCAAAATACATGTTTTCAATGCATGATGTACAATGCAAGTTAAGCATGTTTTGGGTATATATATGCAAATATGCAAGTTTTGAAAGTGGTATATATGCATTGCCCCGCACGATAATGTATTATAGTTGTCATGATTTCCTTCTATATGTATCTCGAACTATTTTTTTTGCTATTCTATGTACTCAACTTGATTTTATTGTATTTTGTGTCATTTATGACTTGGGTTTTAAAAGCGCGATCTTGTGCCGATCGACAAGGGTCAAAGTCGGTAGCGAGGCTAAGCGCATCACGCACTCCAAGGCGACAATTTTATAAAAAATACTTAAATTATATATACTATTATATAGAGCACAAAACACATTCATACCACCTTTTATATCAAAAGATACCATGCATTTTCATTGTTCACTATTCCATATCGCTAAAATACATAAACCGAAAAGTTAGATCAAAAGTCTTATCATTTTTTAACCATTAAAAGCAAATCAAAAGCATGCATGGAAAGATGTGTCTCTAACTCACCCAAGACTAAAATAGAAGTCATATTCATCATCCTCGTCATCATCAACATCAATCCCGAGCTCCTCATTAACCCCATCATCTTCGAAGTCCAAGATCCTCTTCATAATCTTCATCTATCACCCTCGATGTGCTTTAGAACTAGAGGTGGAGGTATGAGCAGCCCTTTCCTTTTGGGTGCTTGATGAACCATGTACGCTACCTCTAGATGTCGAAGCTCGAGTAGGATAAAGTACCGGATGCCCCGAAGCTATATCAGCAAATGACCCAAGTTAAATCATCATTAGCATATACAAAGTTAGTAGCGATTGTTCTTCAACATCCATATACCCCATCAACCATTCATTACTTTCATCAATATCTTTCAAAAGAATACGATCGTTCGTGTCAATTCCTTTGTATCGACGATCCAAAGCACGATTATATTTGACATACACCATGTCATTTAATCGATCTTGTGTAATATGTTTCTTTTCTTGGTATGAATGTGTTGAAAACACTCGATTTCTCACATCCGTGAGAACTACACATGAGGTTCAAAACACGAACAACAAACTTTTGCAAGTTTGGGTCGATGATCCATATGCAACCCACCATTCCGCTGGAGCTTTTGTACTCCTGTGTCGTATTGCCATGGGATCTCCAAACATCCTTGCTTATTTCTGGTATAAAGTCAACTCGTCCGCGATAGCATCTTGAATTCTTAAATCAGGAACCAATCTCGGATACAATCATTTAAACCGATCCTTATCTCTTCACGGTCTACTTTTTACTCATCATAAAACCATTGAAGATTTAAGAAATGACCGACATGTGCAAGGGCTTGTGAAGTTGGAAATCCACCTTCGGTCATAATCTCAAACACTTTCTTATAATGCACTTCTTTATTTGCAAAAGAAGCGATAATGGTCTCTTTAAGCCTATCCATGGCCTCATAGATATATCCCATGGCGGGCTTTTTATCCCCATCAACGATTCTAAGAAACTTCACAAGAAGCCTCGTTAACTTAAGAGCATATGCAAGTTCTCCAAAACTTATCACTTAGAATAGTTCTCACCATTTCCTTTCCGCACGTGTCCTTTGACCATTTGCTATTAATCCAATCATCGATGTGATCATCCTTTGCAAATTGTTTCTTTGCTTGTGTAGTTGGGCAAGAGTGATGAAAGATGTTGCAAATCTAGTGATTGCAGTGCCTATGCAAGTTTCTTTGATTTGTAAACCTTCCGATCATGTTAACAACTCCAACATGGTTATATATATAACCATTCATGAACATCGCTTTTTCAAACAAGACTTAACCTTTCAAGATTTCCTATATCCTCCAACATAAGATCAATGCGTTGAGTGCATACGAGTCCAATATAAGTGTGGTCTCGAGCTTCCAACAACTTACCAAATTTTTAACATAGTTTGAAGCATTATTTGTTATAACTTGAATCACATTCTCCTCTCCTACTTCATCCACCATATCTTCAAGCATTTTAAACAATGTGTTAGCATCTTTGTAACTTCAAAGACATCCATAGATCTTATAAATACGGAACCTTTGGAGAGTTTACCAAGAAGTTCACAATATCTTTTGAACAATAGAGTCACGCCATCCATCGATAGTATAGAACAACCTTTGATGGCCCATTCCTTCTTGTAATTCTTTATATTTTTTCGGTTTCTTCCACTTCTTCTTGAGTAAAGGAACTCTAAGCTCATACATGCTAGGTGGTTTAAACCCGGCCAATTTAGCAACCGCTTCCATTGCAATCTGAAGCTATCATAGCTAGATGCATTGAAAGGAAGCCCTGCATCATAAAACCACCTAGCTATCTCTTTACAAGCATTGTTCCTTAACTCATGTTTACACACCTCATTTATCGTTTGTTGTCTTCCTCCTCCTTTTCGCCTTGTGGTTTACTAGCAAAGTACATATTCAATGGACCCTTATGTCTTGGCTTTTAGGAGCACATTTGCTACCTCCGTGTCCCGAGCCACTTCCCTCTTCATGGATGTGACAATACAATCATCATCCTCCTCTTCATCATATTCATCGACTTCATCCATCACACGACGATACAACTATTATCTTTCAAAGATTGTTTGTTTTCATGTACGCTTTCAACTTGTACTTTAACATGATCAGAACTCTAGGGCGCTACTAACACCATGCATACCTCTAGCCAAATGTCCCTTTAACCAAATGCTCCTCCTTAGTTACTTTACCGCAGAAGTTACATGTAAAGTTGTTTCTTTTTTTTGGATCTTGGACTGCAAATTGGTGAGCTATGTCCTTAGAATCAGTTGATGCACAAAAGGGGTTGGGGTTGGTTGAACCCGAAACATTTCCAGCATCTATTCTAAATTTAAGGTTAGAATTTTAGAATTGTAATTTTGATGATATTAATCAAAAATTACAAGAAGACAAGAAGATTATAGATAAACAAAGTTTAAAAGAAGAAAATAAGAGTTTAGAAAGAGAAATTAAAAGGGTAGAAAGAAGAAATTGAAGAACTCACCAATTGATGAAGAAGATAGTAGCAATAGCAGGTAAGAGGGAGGTGCTCAATTATTGGGAGGAATGAGAATTAGGTCGTATCTGTATATTCTTGTAAGATAAATGTGAATTGGACCCATATCTAAAAGTACATCCCATTAGAAGTAGGCCCATTACTTTTTAATAAGTCCAATTTTATTATATATGGTCAAAAGTACATGATGCGCAGAAAAGCCGATGCGTGCATCATCGACATGGTCACGATGCTCGCGCATCACCGCATCCCATAGACGCAACGCATCGTGGATGCAACAAAGCCTCGCATCGCAACGCATCACGCATCGCGCTACGCCTAATGCGCGCTTTTAAACACGCTTAATGACAACTATGATACATAAATACACAAAAAAAATACAATAAAATCAAGTTTACTACATAAACAAAGAAACAAAATTGTTCAATACATATAAAGGAAATCATGGCAACTATGATACATTTCGTGCCATTATCCCTACTTTTTTTATTTGCAAATTGTATCTATTCGACTATTGGTTGACGAAGTATGTTCTTTGCTCAATGAGAATTTTGAACTCATGTTT